>JAYMFT010107718.1:0-13597 GCA_038088735.1 Panulirus argus | reverse complement strand
ATAATATATATATATATATATATATATATATATATATATATATATATATATATCGAAAAATCCACAGGAAAATGAAACACGATAAGCTCCCAAGTGCACTTTCGTGTGATTATCACATCGTCAGGGGAGGTACAAGAATTCTTGCATCTCCCTTGACGATGTGATCATTACAAGAAAGTGCACTTGGAAACTTATCGGGTTTCATTTTCCTGTGGATTTTTGCATTTACTAGAGGACAAAATACTGAGTGAAAGTTGCAAAAACACGGAAATGTCACAAGATTTCTGCTCTCTGAATATTTCCATCGTCAAAGACGCTGCGTCTGAACCACCACGTTCTCTAAGCAAGAACCGGCCAGACACGGGGCGCCCGTCGAGATCAAAGCTTCCTGTTAAGTCGAGACGAAGCATAACGGAAAATTAAGACGCTCAGCCCATAAGGTTAGACTGTGAGTCCGGGATGTCCCAGCTGGTCTTTGCTGACATCCCCATAAACTCTGGCTTGGTGCATATCAAGAACACTCTGCTAATCTTCTTGGAGTTCATTATACCGCTAAAAGGGGAGCACAGAATATGGAATACAGAACATCAAAGCACAGGACTCCTCGTGTTGGTCGAGTAAGGCCAGCCATATGTCTATAGGGAGGGACGTCAGAATGCAAACCCGTTTCAACTGATGACTCTCTCTCTCTCTCTCTCTGCTCCTCATGCAAGCTATGATCATCATAAACTGCTGCGGCATCGCGAACGAATTTGCTCAACTTGATATGCGAGACGTAAGACGAGGAGGCCCACGCATGAATAAACCGGGAAGCTATTTGCAGTTGATCCACTCCATAAATGTAAACGAAAGTTAAAGAGAATGAACACATGGGTTGAAGAGAGAGAGAGAGAGTGTTGAAGGTGCAAGGTTAATGAGAGACGTTCGGTTTTCCAGAACTCTGCCAAAGTTACGGGAAGAAGTTTGACAATAGCGCGAGAAAGAGGAGTACTGATCGTCGCTGTATGTCCGGAGATAAAGTTTTTTGAGAAAATCATGTTGAGGAGGAACCCTGTAAGTGCCCTATTGCTTGTGACACCAACTGTAAGAAATGGACGGTTAGTTATCCTAAGATATCCTATGGCAGACTTGAGGACAGGGGCGTGAACTAGGATCATAATGTAAGCATAGTTTGGGAGAAGTGTGTGTGTGTGTGTGTGAGGAAATTAGATTCTGAATCCATTCTTTCACATCAAAATGTGTGCACAGGCGGGTACAGGACGAAGTGTACGGAGATTGCGATAAAAAATAATAATAATAAAACAAGAGAGGGGAAAGGGCGAAGGAAGATTAGGGAAGAGAGGGATGAAGTGAATTAAAAGAAAAAAAAAATAATGGAAGGGAGAAGGAGTGTGTGGGAGTGGAATGGAGTGAGTGATGATGATGATGGCTGTTGAGGGTGTGTGGAAGAGAGAGAGAGAGAGAGAGAGAGTGGTGGCGGTGCTCTCACACCAAATAAGTCTGTGTACCTAACCTACCTGTCTTCTTCTGTCCATGTATGTCTGGCTGTTCATGAGAGTGTGTCTGTCTGTCACTGTCTGTCTGCTTGACTGTCTGTGAATCTGTTAAGACTGCACAATCAACATGTCTTGAACGTTTGGTGCTGTGTTGTTTTATCCATCGGCGTGTCGTGTAAATTTCTCAGAAATCACGTGTTTCAGTCCGCCATACCTGTTTGCATATATATGCGATCTCTCTCTCTCTTTTTTCTCTCTCCCAGACATCAGCTAGAAACACTCAACACTTGTACTCTTCCCCACAGCTATATAAGCTACAAAAGATATTCCAACCGGGACGCAAGGGGCCGTAAACATTAAAGCCTGTCTCTATTTCATTCTGCGACACTCTATGGTTAGTCAAAAAAATAGTAGTTCTTGCAACAAGAGGAGGAAAAGGTCACTTACTGCAAGCTTGCACAGCTCTGCAGCACCTCCGGTTCCACCCCGCAACAGGTTGGGCTTATAGGAAGATTATCCAAGGATAACAGGACGGAGGGCTGAGGCTCAGAAGGGTCTTTTGGAGGGGGGGAAGAGGATAATACTCCTACAAATTACGACAATTTCATTCCTCTCCTCTGCAGAATTACTGAGAGAGAACAAATGAAAGTGCACAGGATGACTGCGTTTAATGATTACATGCACTGGTCCAAAGAGATGAATAACAATAATGTATTATTCAAAGGAATCAATGTATATAGTCAGGACGAAATGAAGTGCACGACGAAAGTCCTGCATAAATGGTTTGATGAAAAGAGAGGAGGTATTGAAAGCCTTGCTTGAGATGAAGTGTGGCAAATCTGCGGAAATGCACGGGATTGCAGTTGTGTTCCTCAAGAAAGGGGGTGACAGTGTTGTTGTTTGATCAGTGAGGCTTTTCAACATGTGTATGACTTAAGGAGATTGTATGAGGACTGGCGGACTGCCTGTATAGTGCCCTTGTATATACGCAAGTGTATTCTCGAATAGCACAGGTATAGGTCTGTTGAGTATACCTGATGAGGAGGATGGGAGAGTGATGACTGAGAGGAAGGTGGCACGCAGTGTGAAATCAGGGAAGGAAGAGGATATCTGGACCAGGTGTTTGCTTTGAGGAGTCTAGGTTAGAAATACTCATGGAAAGAGGTGACTATATGTGGTCCTCATGGATCTGGAGATGGAGTAGGATAAGGTTGAAAGAGAGGCACTGAGGAAGGTGTTAGGAAGATTTGGGACGTTCAGTCAGATGAGCACATTACCCGTGCAAATTCTTAGAACAGCAACGCGGGTGGAACTTCACTTGTTTTGCCGTGATCATGTCTAAAGTCTGATATACATTCTCAAGAGGTTCGACTACTGTGTGCAGTAAACTGAGAGGATGGTTCTTGAGTATAAGTGATGCATTTCAGTGTAGTATCTACGACATTTCCTACACCGCTAAGTTCTGGATCTCGTTACCTCCTCTGATCTTTCCCTAACAGCTACGACCGACCCATTCAAAATAAAAAAAAAAGGCCAGATTTCCCACGTCTTCAAAAAATCCTTAATTTAGCTTTCCTCTTCTCTCCTTACTACTCTCTTTCTCTAGTCCTTTTTATACCCCACTTGAATGCCTGGTCTCGATGAGAACTTTCGTCCGCGATTGGAGTCTTCGATGTGAAAGAAATGGCAGGCTTTAGTAGACGAGAGTTTTGAGAATGTTCCCTTTGCAATTCCCAAACCCTCCAGTAAAGAAAGCACTTATTCCCACCTTGTAATTAAGAAGGAAGCGCTTGATGAGCGCTAGGGGGAAGGAAACACACTAAGTCTCTTAACAGCATTTAAACTTTTTGGAGTAACAACTATTTAGGGTTCCTCACAGCTGTTATTTCTTGTAGGGAGTTAAAATGGTTTCCAGAATTCTGAAGCACCGCACAAGAGACTTGACTCAATCTTGTCAGTGTGCTCTGCCTTCCATATTATATAGTTTGTGAAACTGTGTGAGTTAGTTGGGTACTTGCGTTTCCTTTGGTTAGTAGGAAGGAACTAGGGTGTAAGGATATTCCTTAATTTTTTCTTGTGTTTGACCTTAAGAAGGCAAGTCCATTTTTGTTCTTGAGTGGCTCCCTGATGCTCAGAACTCTGGGTGGCTGAAGTCATATCTCTGAAGGCAGTGGCGCTTCAGGTAATCTACGTATACCTAGTGGTCTATTCATACTATTCAGTGGTAGCTTGTGAAAGTGATGCAAGGAAATATTGCCCGGTTATCTTTACTTTCTTTCATATCTCTTCGCCTTTTCCCGTTTTAGTCAATTAGCGCCGGGAACAGAAGATTATGCCTCAGAGGGAAAAAAATTCCTTTCTGTGTTCCTTCTGTTCAGAAATAATAGTATAAGAGAGGAAGATTTCCAGGCCTCAATCCTGCCCCTCCTAGTAGCCTTTTACGACTCCAAAGAGATACATGCGAAGTTGCCTCACTTGTCTACCTCCACATTCGAGAAGTTTTCTAGTAGCAAGTCTTGACAGTGTTGTTGCAAGCAAGTACGGTGTAAATACCAAATAACTAAATGATTGCATATGCAGATGATTAATAATCTTGCTCACTCTGGTTTTTGCCTGTGCCTTCAGGGTTATATTTCTATTCGTAACTGCCTGTGTGCTTGTACTGCTTGTTGCTGGTATCGTGAACAACGCTACGGTTTCGTCGGGCGCCATTAAGTACTATGTTCACGTTGCTGAATACGAGGTAAGGGTTACCCCTCTTTCTGTTTTTGTTGTTTTCAATTATTCCCCGGACGTTACTGCCGACACTTGTACGAAGACCCTCAAAATTTATTAGGGCTTCGTCCAATTTTTTTGACACTTACGGTTCCAAGTGCCGTAGTTTGCCACAGACTGTAAATATATTTGTTCCCCTTACGCACTACGGATTTGGGTGATGGTAGCTATAAGATACGTAGCATTTGATGAAAAGGAAGAGCGTTTCCCACTCTATGCTGCACAATGAAACGAGCTAGCCGAGGGCAATTATGCCCATGATGGTTGGTTTACTTCCGTCTTGCATGGAAGCCTAGTCAAATTCAAATTCTTTGCATTCGGTGTATTATATTAGTCATTGTTTTCTGGCCACTTCGCTCCGTTGCAAAAAATTCTTCATTTCCTCCATGCTTTCTTTCGTTATCACTCGTCTACTCTTTATGACAGTTACGTGCATTTCGCTATTACCAGGAGATTATTACTCGTAATAAGCTCGTTTCTGCGAGACTGCTGCACTTGATCGTCCGTCGATGAGAAAGACGGTCAACTCCCGCCACGGCTAGGCTTTACTGATATACCTTTGGGAATGAGGAAATATCGCATTGACAGCAAAAAAAGAAAAAAGAAATACTAGGGACGTCTAAATTCGCTGGATTAGTGCTGTCGTTATACGACTATTTCTCTCTCTTCAACTGGGTTGTTTAGGAAGGGGGAAAGACAGAGGACATTAAGCCATCGTCGATACACCACGTACTCGACTTAGGTACTTGTGGGGCGCGTCCCCCTTGCATATTAACAACAGTATGGCCAATCAAACAGGTCGGGGTGTACCAGGTCTATTAACAGGAACTGCTGGTTCGGCTCGGGGTCCCTGCAGAGACAAATACCTAAGGAAGACATGCCTAACAATATGGGCATTACTTTCGAGTCATAAGCATCTGGAGACGATGGCATACGGGAGACGCAATGACCACCTCTACCATGCCCCTATTTCATACGGGAGTCTAATACGTAATCCGTATACCAAAACAGAAAGTGTAAAGTAAAAAAAGTACTTAGACACAATATATATTAATAGTCTTTATATCACTGACGTTCTCTCCAACAGCCGATCAGAGAAAGGCCAATATTTCAGTGAACTGATATTGCTGCCCAAGATGTTATTTGTACCTTCGACTCTCCATATCAAGTACCTGTCCTAACTCACCTTCACTCATTCTTGATGTTCTGATGGCTGTGGTGCGAAATGTGAATAGTTCCTAAGGACAGCTGCTCTATAGAATGCTCATAAACACCAGACAGAAGTTATGTGTTCTAGAAAACCTAAAAACAAAGAACACAAAAGAAGTGTATGGGTGCATGAATTACGCAACACAACACGGAACAAGTGATTGTATTATGCATGTAAACATGATTAATTTGTCACACCAACAATTAAATATGATGACTTTATTGCACAAAGCGCAATTGGACAACACAGTTGCACAAAACAGGACTAAGTATGATGACTTATTCACATAAAACAAAACTGTAAAAACCAAACAGTTGCATTAAATGTATGTGAAAGATTGAACTCTTACACAAATTCTGTTTGTTTTTAAAGTTCAACTGAGGCTGACGTCTGTGACTTATTAATCAAGGACTGTGTGTGATATTTTCTGTGGCCTCTCTTCCTCAATCCACGCAAGGTACGGGGAGCAAAACAGTGGCTTATAATCTCTGCCTTCTTGAGAATCTTATTGGAATGTCTTCTCATTTCCTGACGTTGCTTTATCAACCTTGCTGTAGCTGCTTGTCTCTCATCTCATACCAAATTTTCCTTGATATCTTCTACCTCTTTAGCCTCCTATTCTCTCACTCCTCTTCCCTGCCTGGTTCACACTGACGAATGTTACAGATCACAGTGGCACCATCACATACTCTCCACTGCATACAAAACTTGAGAAACGTTCTTTATCTTGTGTCGTAATGGTAATGCAATGGAAACGTTTTATTGCATTGTTTAAACAGCTTTATAACCTCATTATATTCAGCTCTTGGCCATATGAACTTGCCTATACTTTCACATATTATCTTTAGAAGCTTCAAAGTGAATTTCTGTTCCGTATTAGTATTGTAATCTCTGCAGAATATAGAATGGAAACATCATTTTGGTATGACACAACACCAAGACCGTGCAAAATGAGTCCGGACACAGCCGTAAATATCTCATCACATTACCGGGTCACACACACGCACACACATATACAAACACACACAAACTCCACCAACACCGACATCTCCTGCAACGCTAGATCATGTGCTAACTGACGGGCTCATTGCAAACGATCGGACGGAGCAATAAACAAGCGGTATAGTTTCACTTCAGGAGTCAATTACACACCTCTCCCCTGACCCCTGTCTATGCCCTTCTGATCAATGTGGATCATGATCTTTTAATCCGTCCTGATACACTGAATGATCAATCAAGGCTCGGACAGTTGGGAAGTTTGCTTGTTCGTCATTTTCTGTATACGGGCAGCTGTGTAGAGGATGGAGAGTAGCGTTTTTTTGGGGAAACTCTGCTTATGAAGCAGCGTCGTATGATTAATGAAACCAATAACAACCAGGCAATTTGCTGAGAAATACCGCAAAAGTTCAGGCATGTAACTGAATGCCTTGCTAAGTTTTGCCACTTTGTAAAATATCCAACTAAGGCATTTAGTTTATTGATTGTAAATACAGTCATTTAATAAAATGCCCGAATATATATATATATATATATATATATATATATATATATTCTGTGATCCGTGGTTATCTAATTACCACAAAATCTATAAAAAACAAAACATTTGAACAACAGAACAGATGCAGCTCACGCTTAGACTTCAAAACAAGAAAATTCTACGAACATTTCCCTCACACATCTTTTTTTACTGGCAGTCGCACGTCTTATCTACGGGTTCTGGAGCCTCCGTGAGTCTCCATAACACGGGCGAGATGTCCCGCCGGAATAAAGAGGAAGTACCAGAGACCTGCAGATATACAGGTTTGCTACCTCGGAACGCGAGTGTGTGTGTCTCTCTCTCTCTCAGGTCTGCTAGCAGGTCGGTCCATCGCTACGGCCGACAGGGAATGGATGGATGGATCCAAGCGAATGCGCTTCCAGGTCGTAAAAGAAGGAAGGAAGGCTCGATAAGAAGCCATCACGCACTTTAAGAGCGGCCGTGACAGAACGTAGATGAGTATCATATCATCAAAACCTTAAAAGGTGGCAAGCGAGTTAGAGCGTAATAAAGACAAAAAAAAAACTTTTACCACCCAAAGAAACTGGAGACATGTAGAGGGAAGATGGGATGCGGAAGTGATGCTCACATACTTCCTGACATACGTATACAGATTGCATTATGCAATGTTGCCACTGCATCAGAATACCAGATGGATGTGTCGCAGTTATCCCTTTTTTAAAGGTGGACATCAACTCTGGTGCAAGGAGCAGGTAGCACACAGAGGATGGAGAGTGATCACTGAGATTCCCCTGAACATATCTCAGTGGGTGGGAGGAACAAGGATAAAGTGACAAACTGAGAAATGAACCCACTGGATTTTCGAAAACCAAATCGTTTACCAAAGGAATGATAATTACAATCAAGGAATATTCTGAAAAACGATTGCCTTTGAACTTAGAAGAAAAAAAAGTTTAATCTAAATGTTTCAAACGAGTTTTGAATCACATGAAGATCTTATGGTACTACGAGTAAGATGATGACAGGGAACAGAGGACAGTGCGTGAGCAGACAGAAGACCGAGTATCTAGTAAGGGGTTGGAGACAGGTGGACAGGGGTATACAGTAGTTAACGACTAATTAATATTCCTGCCTGCTGAGCGGGTGGGATTCGAAGGATTTGTGTGGTAATATAAACAAAGGGGAAGGACTGACAGTAGCTGGGAGGAAGCAGAAAATAAAAGATTATCTCGTTTTAATCATGCAGCTTCAATAGAAAAGACGGCAGGACCTGCTACAGGACACTGTAAAGGAATCAATTAAGAAAAGTTCGTGAGAAAGGATGCTAAACATAAGTGCCAATAAGAGCGAAGCTGTGACATTTGGATGAGGGATTCAGACCGTAAAACAAAAATGGACGATAAGTGTACGAGAGTAAAACATTGGGTAAACAACAAGAGAATGAATGAGAAAGATTATGCGAATGATATCTTGTTTCATTACAACTCTCAATATTTGGATATGAAGAAAAGGGAATGACCAAACTGGTTAATGAGGACGAGGAGAGGATTGTGCGCTTGAGGAAGGAGAGGAAAGTGTTCTAAATGTAGAATGACAATGGATGTAACAGAGTAAAGGGAAGATGACTTAGTGAAATAAAGACCCTTGGCGTGAACCAACAGAGTGAGGGAGTATGCAGATGAGATAGATGCTGCTGGTATGGAGGCGTGTAAGATGCATCAGAATCAGAATATATTAAGGTGAACCTGCATGGTAAACCCTATCAAATACTCGGTACAGAATACGAGTTACGAAACAAAAAGAGACACTGAGGCCTCTGTTGGCTTATAGCATCGTATGCTGGTACGAATATATATACGTTCAGCTTGACGCGACAGCTCGTGAATTCTCTACAACAATCATGTAATTCTAGACAAGTTCGTCTAATCTACTTCTTTAGCTGAAGCAAAAACAGGAAACTCTCTGAAACATACCATGGTCTACAATATTTTTTTTTGGACTCGAGAAACATGGTTTGAAAAATACCTCCGCTTCCAAGCTTTCGGATTTGGGTACGTTAATGAACTCGTGTTTGTGGACTCTGTACGCGTAGGCCGTGAGGCTTGGGAGTGACAGGGTTTCAAGGTGCCTGCTATCAGAAAGCATCACTGAAGGAGGACCTGCTGCTCTAATGTCGACCAGACACACAGAGAAATAAGCGAAGTTCAAGTTGATCGTTTCTGAAGGGTTATCCCCACAAAAAAACCAGGTTTTGAAAATAGGTGAAATATTGAACAACAATCACAGATGCTTTTTTTGTTATCTTTTGCATACATCTCGAAAGCATGGTACCGTAAGCTTAAGATAACATTCTGTAAGCTTATTGGCGAGGAGGATGGAGGAAGCCTGTACTCAGGAACATAAGTTGACTCCTCCTATCAGTGTGTGGGTTTCCTTCCCACTGAAGACCTTGCAGTAGGTCACACATCCGACTGGAAATTTAAGAAACAACAGAGATCCTTCTTAGTTTATCTTCGGAAGGCTGAGGGCTAGAAACTGTACGAGATACTGACAATCTAAAACTTAATTAAGAATAGATATGATTCCAATATGGCCATCATTTGTATCTAAATACTAACATCAGTGTTTCTAGAAGATATTTTTACCAATTGATCAAAATATTCTGATATTCGTTTGACATTTTCAATGCAATGGCTGAATATTTCGGGTGAAACTAAGGTAGGAATGAAGTCAGAAACGGACTGATCTCAGGACTTCACATTCCGTCCTCCACGGTCATGCAAAATTCATTTTTGACACTGCCGGGTCATCCTTCAGAACTTCCTTATTTACTCTCATAAATATGGAATTCGCAGCCGGAAGGCTCACCGTATCCTCTACCAACATCCAATTTGACCCCACGAAGGCAAAACTCTTGCCAGAGTGACTGACTGGTCCCAGAGTCGGGTTCCGACACACCATCCCATCTACGGGAGGCGACCGTTCTCATGGTAAGTATTAGTGCTTGCGAGACGAGTACTAAAGCATCAATAAATGCAAAAAAATGGGATTGTATAAGCATTGGATTCTTCGTATGTTACGAGATGATTGTTTATTACAACCCGAGTCTTGATGCCTGAGAACAGAGTGCACCAAGCTGGCAGTAAAGTCGGTCGATGCACGCCACATCCTTCCGTAACTCGTTGGATCCCCGGGATGATAGAGAAGCTGCCCGTGTGGTGTTGGCTCTGAATCGGTCAATCGCAACAGCTCCCACTGTGACGACGCACTGAATCCACCGATGATGGGAGCTCCCACTGTGACGACGCACTGAATCCACCGATGATGGAAGCTCCCTCTGTGACGACGCACTGAGTCCACCGATGATGGCAGCACCTACTGTGGGTCTTTGATCTCCATAGATCCACTGATGCCCTTTTTCTTTTTTCAGTGTCCCACTGCGATAGTGAGCAACATCCATCGAAGTGGTTCCGAAGCTTCCACTGTGATACCGAAGCCATCCACAGTGGGAGATCCCAGTGTTGGTGTCGCGCTGGATCCTATGATGATGGGAGCTCTGCGTGAATTGTGGTACTGGATCCATCGGTGATGGGAACTCCGACTGGAACGTTGCAACAGATGCGTCGGTGACGGGAACCTCCTAATGCGATGTCGTAGATCTGTCGGTGAGGTTAACCTCCATGTTTTATTATTGTTCTGGATCCGTTGGTGACGGTATCTTCACTGCGTTGTATTGCTTCAGATCCAGCGACGAATTGAACCTTTCTTGTGAAGTCCTGGATCCACCGATTATGGAAACTTCCCCCCGTGCATTGATGCCTTGCATACTGGTACGTAGCTTCCAGGCTCCAGTCCTAAATCCGTAAATAAAGTTCATCCTAAGGTGCTCATCCTCTCTATCATATATCTATCTTTCTCTAACTATGGTAAGCAAACTTGAGATGAAGAGACTCTAATTTGGGGCCAAATAGACGCTGGAAA
Organism: Panulirus argus; assembly: GCA_038088735.1. NCBI lineage: Eukaryota > Metazoa > Arthropoda > Malacostraca > Decapoda > Palinuridae > Panulirus > Panulirus argus. The sequence goes on along the minus strand of JAYMFT010107718.1, from coordinate 2,637 downwards.
TAGCTTTTGGAACATTTCCTTATCCATTTACTTACATGCCGCTCGTGTTGTGTTGTCCTAAATCCGTCAATCATAGGAGCCTCCCCGTGTGATCTTGCCCCAGATCCGTCGATGATAGGGGCTTACCGTGTGGTGTTACCCTGGATCCGTCGATCAAAGGGGCTTCCAGGAGTGTTATTGGATCGGATCCACGGATGGCTGAGCTTCCAATGTTGTGTTGCCGTGAACTCTACGGTGATGGGAGATGCTGGCCCTGATCCGGAGAGAGTGAGAACACCCGTTGTCATGTTTCCAGTGGATCACTGGATCATGGAATCTACAGGCGTGATGTCCTGGAACTGTCATTCACTGGAAGACTCAAGTGGGGACGTATTCCTGGATCTGCTGACGATGGGAGGACTTCCTCCCATTGAGACGTCTTGGACCTGTCGTCAGTGGGGTAGGAAGCCGCTGTTGTGATGCGGTCATAGATCCGTCGATGACTGGAAGTCCGAATGAGATGTTGCCCTTATCATAATTCTTCCTTGCTGCTTAATACAGTGAGACTCCACATAGGCCATACCATACCATCCCTAATCACCATCTATCTAATCACCTGCCGTTTTGGAGGCTTTCCCTTTGCTCTCCTTGTATCAATCCTCGATAGGTGCATAACGTAAGTAAAACAAATCTATATTTGATAAAAAAGGAATTGTCTTATATAAAGAAAGAAAAAAAATCTAGCCGCGCATAAATACGATTGGCTTTTTAAAAGACAGACAGAGCGACGTGGGTGAGACGATTGTTTCGGTGGTGGTAGACGTGGATGATTTCTGAGAGCAGGGCATCTTGCATCTTGTAGCCATACCGAGTGGGACTTGGGGGATCAATACTCCCACGTCAAGTCACAGTACCCCCAAAGTCAAGTCAGCTGTGGAAAACATGCACCTTAATGTCGTCATTCCGAGCCGAGCCAAATCTAACAAGTCAAACCGTGAACATTGTCACTTGTAACCACCTCCGGCTATCAACGAAGAACCTCAAATGCGTCCAGATATTTATCTAACCACACATCCGGTCGGTCATGTCTTAACCACATGGAGTGGTCGTGGACCCACGACAAGTACACACACAGACCAGCTGACCACCAGAGCATCACAACATGTTGTTGGGAGATTATTATGCTGACCACAAAACAGTCTCTCTGTACGCATCCCGACCCTCATCTCACACACACCAGATGACGACACAGGCAGCCCGAGCCCGTGTGATGGAGCCAACACTATCCACATAATGTTGTGTGGCGCGCCGCGGTATCTAATTTCGCCTCTCATTCGTAATTAGACTTTGAATAATATAAAGCTTCAGCTTAGGCTTTAAATAGAGGGTTTTGTATATAAAAAAAAAGATGATATGGCAGATGTTTAGCCTTTGCTAATAACATAGAGCAAATTCTGACTCATTAAAAAAAAAGAAAGAGAATGTGAATGAGAGAGAGAGAGAGAGTGTGTGTTTTGGGTGGTTATGGCTCCAGGCAGAGTTAACTGTTAGTAACGGGGGAAGAGCAGGTCAGCACTTAACCATCCACAAAGCGGTTTATTTGGAAGCGTCATTCGAAGCGCAAGGATCGCATACACAGCTCGCCACCTTCCCCTCCCAGCGGCATCACACGGGGCCCTAGCACTGTGTATTATCTAGAGACGAAATCATACAGCGTAGTATCTCTTCACTTGGACATATTGCTTGGAAAAAAAAAAGAAAAACGAATATGCTCCGAGCGTGCGTGCATCTTCATGACTGCTTTTTTTAAACTGAGAGATATTCAAATTCCTCAGAGCTGAACTCGACGGAATCGGAACCACGTAGTTTTCCAGGTCACAACAAGAGGCATTCCTGATAATCCCTTTTTCAGGTTCAGGCTGAAGTCCCAGATGAATCTATGCATTGACCTGTTGGGGGGGAGAGAGAGAGAGAGAGAGAGAGAGAGAGAGAGAGAGAGAGAGAAAATCAAGGACATATGCAGAGGGGCAAAAGCGTTTTCTCTGTGTCCTTCCACACACAACTCTGGACATCCTGTCAATGGGAATCCTTCGTTCGTGTCTGAGGGTCTTCTCTTCTACATATACACAGTTTGGCGAGAGATCCTTTTTACACGCTAAGCAGGAGTGCTTTACAACAAAAAAATTTCCCAAATACAATCCACCGGAAAAAAAAAAAAAAAAAAAATAAGGAATTCTCAGTACATGAAATGCAGCCAGCCATTGTGTCAACAACTCATAATGTATGCGTGTAACTCAAGTTTCAGTTCAGAACAATTAGCATAGTTTCCTCTGCATTTGCAGGCTTTAAAAACTGATTCGTCTGTCGGTTTAAACATACCGTCACTGTTCGCCTGTCCAGAAAGGGTTTGGTAGCAAGCTATGCACGTAAAGAATTAGTTTTCTTGTGGCAAACATGTACATATATACATGAGGAACGTCATTATGAAATACTGAAATGTTCAGTTGAGTCTAATTTTTAATCAAATACTGTCCAGTGCCTTGCTTGTTTGTTTATGTATTCTCTCGGATCCTGTCTTCAACCATTTTGCTATATATATATATATATATATATATATATATATATATATATATATATATATATATATATATATATATA
>JAYMFT010107708.1:0-13598 GCA_038088735.1 Panulirus argus | reverse complement strand
ATATATATATATATATATATATATATATATATATTTATATATATATATATATATTCTCCCTTTGCTTTCTAGCTACAATATATCATATTCGGTTTCTCTTCATCTTTCTGTTCACCTCCATCACACTACATCATTGTAATCTCCATCACGATACGTTCTTGTGTATTGTCCAACATCACTTCTCCTCCTTCTTATCTCCTCCATCACTCCATCTTCTAATCTCCTTCATCCCTCCGTCTTATCCTAATCTCCACAATTATTCTAACCCTTATTCCATCTATCTATTTACTTCCATCACTTTCAAATCCACCTCCATCATTCTGTTCCCCGAACATCCTCTCTATCAACTCCCTCCTACCAATGCCCCTCTTCTTCATCGTCCATTCTCTCTCTCTCTCTCTCTCTCTCTCTCTCTCTCCCCTTTGATATCACACAGCATCCTTCCCTTTCTTCCCCCTTAACTCCCTTTATCGTCTCTCCCTTTACCTCCAGCATCATATCTCCCTTATTTTCTCTCCCCATCATCTTCTATTTCCGTCTCCCTTTTTCTGCGTCCCCCTTCCCTGGTCCTACCTCACACCTCCTCCTCCTCCTCCTCTCCCCCATCAACTCTCTCTCCCCTTTCTCCCCTCTCCCCGGCACGTGTCACGGTCGGGAGGTCTTGGAGCGGGATAATTGATGCTGATTGATGATGAAATGCTGACTAATTGATGATGATGATGATGATGATGCGCTCCTTGGGGGGGGTGGGGAGGGGGGGGGGAGGGGAAGGGAAGGAGAGGGGTGTAAACTTATGTTCCCATTTTCTGTGGTCGGTCGAGCGTAAAGAGAGCGCGAGAAAGGACGGGCGTCGGGGGTCGAGTCGGGTCGGGGTTTTGTGGTGGCCCACCGCAACGCTATGATGCGACGCGTCTTACGTCAGGAAGGCTAACGTCGCGTCTGTCGGACGTACGACTCTCTATTCTCTGTATTTAGGGGACCAAGTGATCTGTATTTCCATATATCTATGTGTCCATCTATATCTATACTGATAGATAGATCACAAAAGACGTTTCTAGTATCTTTAGCTTTTCTAGACTCTTTGGCCTCTTTAGTATCCAAGGCCTTTCTAGTATCCGTGGTCTTTCTAGTATCTTTGGCCTTTCTAGTATCCACGACTTTTCTAGTATCCACAACCTTTCTAGTATCTATGGTCTTTCTAGTATCTATGGCCTTTCTAGTATCTTTGACATTTCTAGTATCTTTGACCTTTCTAGTATCTTTGACCTTTCTAGTATCCAAGGCCTTTCTAGTATCCAAGGCCTTTACAGTATCCACGGCCTTTATAGCATCCATGGCCTTTTTAGTATCTTTATCTACTCTTCTCTCGGATGGTGCACATCTACATCTACGTCTTGCCCGCCATTATTCACTTGTTCGTACGCTTCGTCTTCATTTGCCTTTTTCCCTCGAGTCCATATCCCATTTTGCTCTTTGGTCTGTGGTTCTCCTCATCTCCCCCCCCCAACCGCCTCACACTAATTGTGACTATTGACTGGGTACACGTGCCTCTCTCTCTCTCTCTCTCTCTCTCTCTCTCTCTCTCTCTATCTATCTATCTATCTATCTCTCTCCGTATCTGTCTATCTATCTCTGTCCCCTCGTCCTCAGGCACGTGGGCGCCCCATGGGGTTGATTCCATGGGTTCAACATAACCCCGGGGGGGGAGGAGAGTGAAAAGCGATCTGATCCCCTACAAGCACCACCGAGGGAGGGGGGGTTCGGGGGTTCGGGGGTTCCAACCCCACGAGTGGGATCCAACCCTCTGAGTGGGACCTGTCGATAGGGTTCAGTCGCCCGGGAATGGGATTAGGGATTGGTTAATAGCACCGCAGGGGGTTAGGGTAGTCTGGTGAGACTAACTAAATATTGGTTATGGGTTGAATCAGGGGATTAATATGGGGGGGAGGGGGGGTTGCTTTCGACGCGAATGGCTTTTGTTGATGTCTGCCCCCCCCCCCCGTGCCTGCGGCGTCACGTGCTGGTGTCGGTAAAGGGGCAAAGGGGAGAGAGAGAGATAAGGGGTAGGGGGGGAAGAAGAAGAGGAGGGGAGGGAAGGGAGGCTGGTGAAGGGGTGAGAGATGGGGGGTCACCATGGGACGGGGTTTTCACGGATGTGATAGGAGGAGGAAGGGAAGGGAAGGAAATGAAGGAAGGAATGAAGGAATGAATGAAGGAAGGAATGAAGGAAGGAATGAAGGAAGGAATTAAGGAAGGAAGGAATTAAGGATTTCCATCATTGCCCACAACCAGGTCTTTCGTAACATGGGAGCCCAAGCGCCATGTTCTAGCCCCTATTCCTTCTCCCCATAGTCGTCTTCTCCCATTCCCTCTCCATGACCTACTCTCCCCATTCCTACTTAAATCCTGTCCTATCATCTCTTTCGACAGTGTTCCCGCCCTGACAAAGCCTTCGCCTGACTGCCTCAGTCTCCTGTGTCCTCATCTTTCCTATTCCCATTTCTTTCCTTCTCATCCTTCCCTTCACACCCCTTCCCTTCCCATCTTTCCCATTTCCTACCCCATCCATCTCCCCCTCCCAGTTATTCCCTCCACCTTCTTTCTCCTCTCTTTTTTCACCCATTTTCCCATCTCCCTCTTCACTCCCTTCCTCCATCTCCTCTATCTCTCTTCCTCCCTTCTATCGTCCCGTCTTTTCCTTCCCAGTTCCCCCTTCCTGGTAAATCTCCCCCATCCCATCACCACCCCTCCCCCGTCCATGTCCTCCGCCACACTCCCAAAGTCTCAACACCACCCCCATGGGGGGGGGGTCCCCCTCTCCCTCCCCCATACATTTTACTGCACAACCCGCATCACTTCACTGAGGAGTGATTCCCACACCCGCCGCCAGAGTGCCAGCCAACCAGCGCCGCGGATAGAGAGGTGCTCGTGCGGAAAACTCGGCAAATCGCGAGAGCCCTCGTTCGATCCTTTATCCCGGGGTAAAAGTTCTGGTTTCTATTTCGCTTTTCTCCGCTTGTTCAGATCTGGTGTCCTGGGCTAGCTGGTAGACGGTCACTGTGGCTGGTCTGTTGGGCTCTACATGACGTGTGTGAGTGGTTATAGACGAGGGTACGTGGTTCTAGTGGAGTTCAGGTGGTTCTAGGGGCTTACTGGACAGACGGTGTGGGGGTTCTGAACTGAGCTGGGTGGTTTTTGTGGACCGACTCCGTGGTTCCTGGACTGACCTGGGCGACTCCACCCAAGCCTGGGTCACGCTGGTCCGGTGAGGACTGAGGGAATGGGTAGGATGGGGAGGGGGGTGGGAAGGTTGGTAGGGTAGGTTTGGGGGGGGGGATATGTCAGTCAGGTCAGAGGTCAGGGGGAAGGAGTGGCCGGCTCCGGGAGCACGTGGAGTGGGAGAGAGACAGGGAGAGAGAGAGAGAGAGAGGGGGGGGGCGTGAGAGAGAGACAGAGAGGGAGAGAGGGAGAGAAGAGAGAAAGAGAGAGAAAGAGAGAGAGAGAGAGAGAGGGGGGGGAAGGAGAGAGGGGGAGAGTTAGGATTCCCTCCACTTCAGCCCAACGTGAGATTAAATATTCTGAGAGGCCGAGAAGAGTGTTATGACCTGGCAGACGAATATTCCATGAGACTCAACATTTCGTTAAACATTCGTGACTGATTCGTCGGCGTTCGTGTCCAACCCGTGTGCACTTGTATTCTCCACTCCGATGAGGAGGACGACTTCTTGCGTCAGTGACATCGAGGCGCACAAAACAAACTTATCTCAGGCACTGAGGTAAAGTAAACGAGCGTACATATTCTTCCTCAGTGACTGAGATGAATATTCTATGGAATATTCGATGTAGTGCTCAATAATACATGTTGTGTATTGATCTGTGAATGCTCTCGGCTCACCACCCAAACGAACGACCAAGTTTCAGCTTATGAACGTGAGTTTCCGAGTTTCCTTTGCATTATTCATAGCTGTGTGTTTGAGGGAACGACACTGACGTTCCGTTCTGCCCCGTAAGAGAATATGTATTCAGGTCGCAGGTCTTGGAGACTGTGATTCTTTCACACAAAGAAAGCCCACCTGGCTACAGAGAATGCTTAGGCATGCCGTCTTTTATCTCCCCCTCCCCTTCTCATCTGGACCTTCTCTCTCAGCTCTTTGTGCTTCTTTGGGTGCTGTTGTGACCAACCCTCCGAAGCATTATCTAGTTTTGGCTTTATGGAGGATGTGAAACACTGTGCAGTCAGGAAAACATATTTGCTTAGAAGCTAACAGATGTTTAAGGAATATTTGATAGAAGAATAGTAGTTTATTCTTGCTTTATCTAGACTTTTTCACATCTTTCTGTGACCGAAACATACCAGAAGCAATGGCCTTTTTGGAAACCCGTGTTTAAGGATGCGACGCGCTCACGTAAGAAGCTAAATTTGTTACTAGCCGTAGGGCATCTAGGCCAAGGGTAGGTAGATGTAGGTCTGGTGAGATCAGAGGTTAAGGGTAGGGCAGGGCAAGGGGCAACAGGCCCAGCAAGACTTGGCTGACCCTCGGTAGACGGCAGTCGGACGAATTTTGAGATTGGGGTTACGTTAGAAGGATGCCAGAGGTAGCACTTGAGGTTGAAGGGGAGGTTAGTTGATGGGGTGGTTCACTTGTGGGGAGGGGAGGGGAGAGTACTAATTTTTTTTTTTTTTTTTTTTGGGGGGGGAGTTGAAGAGGTAGTTCCCTAGGAGGGGCTGGATGGGATAGAGTTGAAGGGGGTGGCTCTTTGGAGTAGTACTGAGTGGGTGGGGGGGAAAGTTGAAGGGGTGGTGGTGGGTGTGGGTTGGGGGAGTGGAGGATGGGCATCTCACGTGGGAGAGCCAACCACCCAGAATAATGCAGTTAGGAAGGATGACCATTAATGGAAGACCGGGAACGCGTTCGGAATATTGGTGAGAAAACCTGATTCTGTGTTGTTAGCTTTGTGTGCAGTTTCCTTTGCTGGGGTTCTAACAAAGTTTTAGATACTTTCTTTATACTTTTGAGCTTCTCCAGGATATCTGCTAGCTTTCTTATACTTTGGTGAGGTTCTTTAAGATTCCTACTACTTTCCCTATACTCCTGAAGTTCTCAAAACATTTTACCAATTTGCTATAAAATATGACGAGTTTCCCCAAAGCTTTTACTGCTTTCCCTATACTTTTAAGTCTCTTAAAGACATTCTCATGACTTTCCATATACTTTAGGCGAGGCTTTCCAAAGTCTTTACTTTTTCCTTATACTTTTGAAGTTCTGCTAAGTAATGAGTTGCTTTGCCAGAAATTTAGAGTCTTCTCTAGACTGATGTTCCTAGTATGAACCGATATTCTTGCAGGATTATGTCAACAAGGCTCTTTTTCGAGTGCATTCTTTGTGCAGATAATGCTATACCCAAATGATCATTTCTCTGTATTTTGAGTTAGAGGTTCTTTTCATTGTTTGTTATAGTATCATGCATAATAGATATTGCTAAACGTATAGAAAAGTCATAGCAGCGAGGCAAGCATTGTGCTTGGGTTACCTTATATCTATGTCTTTGCTCTAAGTGCAAACAGAAACATTCGTTTTGACGTTGGTGTTTACTAGGGCCAATAATGTGTGTGTGTGTGTGTGTGTGGGTGGGTGGGTGTGTGTGTGCATGTTTTGCCATTGTTGTGTTTGATGGAGAAGGGTGAAGGGGAAATCTTTCTGTTTGTTTGTTGAAATGTAAAACAAGGCTTAAGCTTTTCATTTTGGTTGAGGGTCGGTCGGCGGTTTGTTCTGGAGTGATTTGGATGAGAGGAATCGAGCTAGCGTCCCCGCCCATAGTGAGGTGAGACTGTGTTGAAAGTGTTCTTAGTTGTTGTGCAAATGTTCAATGCCATCGGTTGCTAGCTAGCCGACGATTCTTCTGATTCCTCTGTGCGGTGGTGTGGTCTGCACCTTCGTTATGTTTGTATTCCACAGGTGTGGACGGGACCAAACCGGTGAGGCGTAGTTTAGGGTGGAGCGGACGAAATGTTTGTAGAGGGTACTCATATATAACGATATATATGTTTATATATATATATATAAATACATATGTTTGTGGGCGCGTGTGCGTATAAGTGCGTATGTTTGTATGCGTAGGCTCATTCGGTGCACGTTCATGCCCGAGTGCACAGATATAGACACACCCTCACGTCTTTCCAAAAAGAAAGAGAGAGAGAGAGAGAGAGAGAGAGAGAGAGAGAGAGAGTGTGTGTGTGTGTGTGTGTGTGTAGTCGACACGAGGCTGGTCAGGAGACCTGCTGACAGCTGACGTCGGCCAAAAGGTCAGGTGACGTTCAGCTGACTTTGGCCTCACCACCCTTGACATCTCGGTCAGCTGTAGTCCAAATTACATTTTTTCTGGGATTTAAACTTGTGACAGCCCCACCTCGCTGGCCAATGGGGTGTAATTTCGCCATCAAGAAATGCATACCAAAAATTTACTTGGGCTCAGTAAAATGTCAGGTTTTTACCAAATCAAGAACAAATCTTTATTACGTGGAATATGCTCAGTCAAGTCCGGGCGTGGGTAATTATTGATGTGGGTAGGAGCTAGTTTGTCCGGGTGCTTAAGGGATCTGTTGGATACTTATGTTTACGCCTCTCTCTCTCTCTCTCTCTCTCTCTCTCCACATCCATTGAAAGGGGCAAATCCCCCCCCCACCCTTTGAACCTACACCCTCTCCTTAAAACTGCTGGATCTGCAGGTTTGGGGGGGAGGGTGGGGGTGGTCTTAGGAATGAGGGGGGATGAAGTTACCCCCTTTTCGCTCTGGGATTCGAGGTCCCTTAGTATGGCAGGGGGAAGGGCTAGAGGCGGTCTTTCCCCTAGTGGGCATGGGGAAAGCGGAATAGGGGGAACAATCTTCCCTTAGTCAGGAAATAGATAATTCCCAGATTCTCTCTCTCTATGAATTATCTCTCTGCAAAAAATAAGAAAATTGTTATAGGAATTACCAATATTACAGATCAAAACAACTTTTATGATTATTCAATTAGCACAACACTGCTTCCTCAGACATACACCCGATTATTGTATTTCACTGTATATCATACAATACAAGCCTCATGTCTACATCCACTTCTCATGCACTATATTTGCACTAATGTATTACTAAGAACACATCATGTAAGCGCTTTGACATACGTACAGTTATAGAACCAATACTTTGACATATAAGTGTATTATTTCATCTCTTTGAATTCTATAAACTTATCTAGCAACACTTTGAAGAACACATCCTCCTCGTCACTTCCAAAACACACACTTACTTTTGACCCACGCAACACTCAGTACGCTTTGGAGCACATAAACACGCTTGACAACACCTTGCAACACAAACACAGACACGCTGGTAAACACTTGCAAAACGCTGACTCACTAGGCAACACTTAAAGTAAATAGCTACACGTGAATTAACACTGTGGAATATAAACTCAAACACCAAATCGCCACTTTGTAACGTATCCACACCCTAATTACCACTTTGGAGGATGTACCTGCGTATACAGCTCTAACCACTTTGGGATTCTGGTCACCCCTCATCACTTTGGGGTATATTTACTAACAGCTTTGATGTGTAAGCAATAAACCAGCAAACACTTTTCAGAAACATGTGCTACTTTGGTCCAGTAGCCTGTACCACTTTGGAGTCTGCATACAACGACTTATACACACACACTACGACTCAGCACATATCGTTCACATCATACACACACACACACACAAACACACACACACACACACACATACTCACCATACTGACGACATCAACTTAAGAATACAGATTCCCTATTGGACACTAGCCAAAGAGGGGGCATCGTCAAGGGAGACCCATGTAAACGGCCATCACTCAGTCCAAGATATTCTCTCCCTCTCAGCAACAATCATTGAGGAAATAATTCATCGACAGGTAATCTCTTTCAGTTGAAGACACTCAATCACACGATCAGAAAGCACCGGGCAACACAACGCCTCTCTCTCAGATTTCACTACGTAAATCACCAATCTTTTCCCACGCGATTATAAAGATTTAATCTTGTGAGATCATTTCTTTTCTTTTTTTTTCGGTATTTTCTCTCCGCTGTAAATGGCTAAGTATTCGATGATTGCTTTGTTACAGTGTTTTTTTTTTGTGGGAGGTGGTATTTTTTTCGAGTGCGTCTTTTTTTTTCTATAAAAAAAAAGCTAATCCATCTCAGCCTTAATTATGATAACGCTTTGATTTTTCACAGTTTGTTGACGTTGGTTCCTTTTGAAATAATCATACAAGGTTTATTGTGAAGAATGTACTGAAAGGGAATTTTCAACCTTATATATATATATATATATATATATATATGACTTAAGAAAGTCGACAGATAGATAGAAAAAAGATAAATTATTAGATTACGTATCTTTTCTTTTTCATTATATGACATTTTCATTTCTTTTTTTTTACCGAATTTCTTTGAAAATCTTGTTAATTAACAGGTCTCTATCTCTGCTAATTACCAAATGTTCCATGATGAGTTTTGATGAGCTTGTACATAATGAGTATTACCTTCCATTTTCAAGAGACTGGAGACATATCGTATCATTTACGAGTTCCGAATCGTAAGGAATATTATCTGATGACAATTATCCGAAGAATTATCCGTAATTCAGTTATCGTGGTACTATTTCCGGTTCCAGCCGTTCCATTTCGGTTTTCTTCGGATTCGTTTTGGTTCATTCCGACTGATAAGTACCGGTTCTCTTCGGTTAGGTTTTGGTTCGATCCGGATGCTTTTGGTTCTATCTAGGGACGCTTAGAATGTATCCGAATACGTTGCGGTTCTACCCGGGTGGTTTCGAACCGATCCGGACACGTTTCTGGTGCTATCCGAATACGTGCGATTCTATACATATTCGTTTCGGTTCTACGCGAATACTTCCCGGTTCTTTCTGGACCGTCTGGACATATTATATTCTTTATAGAAAAATTTTAGCCCTATTGTTAAACCTGTTTTTTTTTTTCAGACTATTTTGGTTTATTTATGGAAGATTTATAAACGGTTTGTTTGGCTCGTTTGTTATCTGAAGTTTCTGCAACTCTTCGTTTGATATTTCACTGACATTATCATCGATGTAAAAGAGCCATTGATACAGCGGAGCCATTGATGTAGGGTTACCATTGATGTTTGGTAACCATTGATGTTGGGAGCCGACGATGAAGTGGAGCCATGAGTGTAGGGGAGACACTGATGTAAGGGAACCATTGATGTAAGAGAACCATCGATGTAGGGGACACAACTGATGGTATGCAGAGATCTTTGCGAAATACAATAGCAAATACATCAAGGATACAGTGATAAATGATGTTGATCATCAGTTGTAAGCTTTTGGCTAACATCAACTATAAATCAGAAGGCACCATCTGCGTTACCAGTTGCGCGATTGTTTAAGATGTACATCAATCAATTAAAAATCGTCCACCCGAACAGATGTAATCGACAATTCTTTAAGAAATGACTTTTCTCTTCTCCCGAGTTAAAGAAAAAAAAAAAAAAACTGTTTGTTTGGATCTGTCCGAGCTGACCTTTGCTGGATTCACTGCCCAAGTACTTACCCCCTAAAGCGAGCGTGTGTGTTTATTCTTTCATCTGATAACTTCCAAGACTTCAATTTTATAAACCTCGATTCGATATTGATAGTGTGGTCGCTCGGATAGTCACACTGTCCGGCTCTCTCTCTCTCTCTCTCTCTCTCTCTCTCTCTCCCTCTCTCTCTCTCTGGGGGGATGAAAGTGAGCCGGATGAGGGAGTGAAGATGAGTGAGGGAGGGAGGGATGGTGAGTCTTTGCGTAGTGACGGTGGTCTGAGCTGCTCATCATCTTCATGTTCTTAGCTTATTAGCTTTCAATTCCTTTTCGTGAATTTCCAGCTGAATTCATACACACACACACACACACACACACACACGTACATACAGAGAGAGAGAGAGATAGCAATGCCTATTATCAAATAGTCAAATTATCACTTGTTGAGACGCAGCGCAACAAACGGGTTATAGAAAGGGAAAGACAGACATGGAAAAGGGAAGTCAAAGGGAGAGAGGCTATGATGGAATGGGGAGAATGGAGGAAATGTGAGAGGGACAGAGGTATTGGGTGAGGGTGAATGGGAAAAGAAGAGAGAAAAAGAGAGAGATACAAGTATGTTCGTGTGGATGTGACTGGGTACTGTATTTCTGAGTGTGTGTGTGTGTGTGTGTGTGTGTGTGTGTGTGACAGGCAGATTGTTAGGTGAAGAAAACAGAGGACAGATAGATTGGATGGGTAACAAAATAGTAGCTCGATATAGACGGGAAAAATGTATCTTTATATTGATAATGAGAAAGGTAGGATGACATATATATAAAAAGATAGGCAGACGGACAGCTAAGTGGACGCATATAACAAATACAGACCGATACATATGGAGATAGATGAATAGACTGATAGACAATTGACTGAGGAGGTGTCACCCTAAATGCCAGTGTTGGGTTGTACCAGAAACCTAAGCTAGGTCATAACTTGAAACTTCTGAATCAGGTACTTTACAAAGTTGGTTCCCAGCATTTAAGAATCGAATGGCTTAAGTCCCATAACATCTACTTTGGATTATCTCTTGAGTTTTGCCCGTAATAGAAAAGTAAAAGGTTTTAACCTGGAACTTAAAAAACTGCTTTATAACTTGAAGATAAAATATCCCACCATCGGCCACTCTGAACTTAACTCAGATGTTGTTTCACCATTTTCCAACCGGTATTGCCTCCCATTCTGGTCTCGCTTCCAATAACTGTGGGGGTCACAGGTGTTTCCCCTCCTTCGAGACCTGGTCTCGAGGAAGACGAGGACGAGGCCCTTAAGACACACAAGTTGTGACAAACAAACAACTAAACTTGAAAAAACGACGAGAGAGAGACAAACAAAGTAAACAATATCCAAAACAGACAAAGAGAGAGACAGCGTAGCGTACTGTAAGTATCTATCGACCCGTTCATAAGCAGTAGAGACAAGGATATAGCATTATTCACCTTCATTTGCATATCAGGAAGCAATCAGGCCCTATGCGCTACGCCAGTGCCTGCATGAATCATTAAGCCATGACGCACGAGGGCGTTGAAGAGTGCGTTGGCTTAAAGTCCCGTCTCACACGCCCCACACCACACACACACACACACACACACACACACACACACCTCCTCCACGCACCCCCTACCAGCAAGCAAGCAAGAACTCACACATCCCCCCCCCCTTCTTCCCCAACCTCCTTCCTCCTGACAGGAAAATTTATCATAATCACCATTTTACCTCACGGCCATGGCGGACTCCACGCCATCTTACACGCACGGAGGAAACTAAATACACAAGAAGCCGCTTCGCTTCACACTTTGACATAGAAAGCGTAATATATTTTGACGCGAAAGGCACTTAACTTTGATGACTTAGAAGTCGTCATATCTTTCGACTTAAAAGGCACCCAGTTCATCAACTGTTATGCATCTAACTCATCAATTGACACGCGTCTAATTCATCAACTACCGTTCATCAGAATCAACAAAGAATTTTATATTCTAATTGTTTTACATTCGTGTCATGTCCGGAGATAGATCCTGATAACGATGCAATTTGATGACAGTGTAATCAAAAGGAATCTGGCGTCTGTTAACGCTGTTCTTGGGTGTGTGTGTGTGTGTGTGTGTGTGTGTGTAAACTTCTCATTCCGTTGAGACAACCTCTCCCTTCTGTTAATTTCCCGTATATTAACGGTCGATAGGGGATGGTTCTCTCATGTCTTGAGGCATAAACGGTACTGTTGATGTCTGTGGATTCACTGCTGATAGGATTCTAAAAATCCTATACATACATGGTCTTGGATTTCTCCCAGTAGGATTCTATAAGCCCTGTAGCCAAGGGGTCGTATAGGAAACCTGATCTATACATCACGAATACAGGTTAGAAAATCTAATATCCTTAGACAATGATGCCATAGTCTAACACCATAGACCGTCTCCCTTGGGTCCTGCAGTCAGCTGACATCCTACAGGGAGACGCCTCCTACAGCAGGCTCACCAGCAGGTCGGACAGGACCGGACCCGACCCCTCTCCCCATCTATAGGACTCCCTGCGTCCGTCCGTTACCCGCAGGTGCCCCTTCAGGAGGGCTTATAGCCCCGCAGTCGTTCAGGGGTGAAATGCTCCGCCCCGGGGGAGGGAAGGGGAGAGGGGAGAGGGGAGGTGGGCGAGGGGCGTGGACCTTGTTGAGTCTATTTTCCCAGCGTTGGACAGTCAAAACAGACTCCATATGCACTTACGCCCTACTGCTATTCTCGCCTCTATCACCTACAGATCATAAGGCCTAATCTCCCTCACGCTATGGTATTCTCCACAGCCAGACCCCGCAGGGCGAGCATTCTGACCCATCTGGTTTGAGATGCATAAGGGCGAGGACCGCTCCCGCGACGGAGGGGATCGAGAACTTTTTATCATAGGATGAGAGTCAGATTTGTAGGATTAGCGTCAGGGCAATGGGATCCAATCCCCGTTGGAGTGAGGCGATCCTAACACGGACTAGCCCTCCCTCCATCCCCTCCTCCCGTCTCGCTCGCCAGGAATGTGCTCATGGTACAGAGGGACGTGTTGATGTCGTACGTACGTGTCAATATGGTGTTGGATACCTCTCGTGCATTGAACGAATCAACTCTCATTATCTTCGTATATACAGATAGATAGATAGGTAGATAGATAGAAAATTGGTAGACAGACAGATACAGTAGAAATTAAATTGATAACGATAATAATGATAATAATGATAATAATAATAATGATAATAATAGCAATAATGATAATAATAATAATAATAATAACGATAAGAGGAGGAGGAAGAAGAAGAAGAAGAAGAAGAAGAAGAAAGACAATATTTTCTATACTGATCGCCGTTTCCCATGTCAGCAGGGTAGTGCCAGGAACAGACCTCATTCCCACACATCCAGTCTCTTGTTGTGATGTGTAATGCACTGAAACCAAAGCCAACTAATCACAGTCAGGCACTTCAGACCTTCCCATACTTTCTCCTGATCATTTCATATAACCTGGTAAACAAAATAAAATATTAATAATGGATAATGATGATGATAATAACAATAAAAGTAATAATGTAGATTATGATGATAATGATATCGATAACAACTTACCATTCCTCTAGTCAAAACACCCTGTCCATTGCATTATGCACAAAAAGACAATGTGTTTTTCGCCACGAAATACATTGTTTCCAGAATTTGCAGAAGGAACGTAGGCCAAATACTTTTGGAACTCCTCCAGATTAGCTGAAAAGGGTTAGGAAAAAAAATCTGTTTTCTTGTCGATTTGTGTGACGAGAATTTCTTGCTCAAACTTTTCCCCAACGTTGAGGTTTTTACAATGAGTTTTTTTTTTTTTTTTGAAAGTTGCTGTGTTTGAAAGGGTTAGCTCTCCTCAACAGCTGATGGCTGGTTGAACGCTGACATTTCCAGCTCTTCCCTGAAGATTTTCTTCGACAGTTTTATGTATATTGTGATTGATTGTATATATAT
>JAYMFT010107697.1:0-13598 GCA_038088735.1 Panulirus argus | reverse complement strand
GAAAGTATTCTTTCTCCCCTATCCCCAGGGATATATATATATATATATATATATATATATATATATACCTAAACATATGAAAGCTAATTTACCAGTTAAACCAGTAAGTGCTTTTGTTTCCATTGGTGTTAACATTTTGGTGACATCAGGTACTATAAGATGGTTAATACACTACTTCCCATTGCTTCTTGTGTGCATTTATTTATCTTTAACTGTTAACTAGTATTATCCATAACAGCAAAAGTCCATGTAAGTTCCACATGTTTTGCCTTGTGAATATCTGGATGTGTATCTTGTCAGGTATTCACTGGATGTGTGTGTGTGGCAGGCTTGGCCACCTCTCCCATCACTCCTCCTTCCACCCAGGAAGTCGGGGATGCCCGTTTGGCTTTGGACTCGGCACTCAGAGAGAAGTGTCCAGCTGCTTGCTCCCTAATGCCCATCTTCCTAGTCATATTCTTCATTGTGATGATGCTCACATTTATCATAAGCTTACCTGCACTGTCTGGTACTTTACGGTAAGCTACCTCCTTTATTTCACTCAGCAGATGTAAAAACTTTGTATATGGTGGCTTAGACTTATTTTTTTGCAATGCATTTTTTTTTCTTTTATATTCTTTGTTGCCCATCATCTTATGGTACACACCATATTTATCTTGTACTATTGCTAAAATTTGTATCATTAAAGTATACAACATAACATTTACCACTAAATAATATGTATTTAGTTTAAACACAAGAATACAGTATTTAAAAACTACCACTACAGAAGTGTTTCTCTAAAGCAGAGGAATAAAGTTCATTCTTTCCTAAATCAACTTAGATCACAGTATGTCACCTAATTTCTACACATGATCATTACATATATCATGACAACCTTTTCTAATCAGCAGTTGAAGGGGTTGTGTTTTGAGGCTTTAATAAAGTTCAATCTGTGCAATGTTCCCCGAAAAAGAATTAGTTAGTAGTTAATATAATGACACAAGTTAAACTAATGTGATCCAATGAACACATATTAAGAAGGGGACCACACACCCTTCCCATAATACCACACCACAGTAAGACAGTATGTACAAAATTACAAAGTACTCTTATTAATCCTAACCATTACATTTTCATGTGACAGAAAATGTTCTTGACATGAAAATGTAATCATTTTCTTTTGTTCCTTTTGATGTTTCAGTGACTGATATATACCTTACTGTCCTAGGATCCCTTCTCTAGGACTCCTGCAGTGCTCAGGAAGCCAACTGTCTCATCCAAAACAATCTATAACCAATCATTAGCCCACAAGTAGAAATACAAAACCTAAACACAGAGATACACAAACAACATCATGAAACTCCTAGACCTGTGATCCCACATGGTGGATGTGGCTGTTGGAGGCCCATAGATGGGGATTCTGGTGCAGGAAAGTAAAAGTAAAAATTTTATATTTTATTTTTTGTATGTGTTCACCATTTCTTATGCTAGTGAGGTAGCACCATGAAAAGATGGAGGAGCCCTCTGTCATGTGAAATGCATTGAAACCACAAACCCCTATCTACAACCAGGCTCTGCAGACATTTCTGTGGTTCCCCCTGGCTCTTTCATATTCCCTAGTTCAGTCCATTGACAGCACATTGACTCCTGTATACTACATCACCCCAATTCACTCCATTCCTTTCCTCCCTTTCACCCTCCTGCATGGTTGGAATCCAAGTACTCTAAATCTTTTTCACCTTATCCTTCGATCTCTAATTTGGTCTCCCTATTCTCCTTGTACGCTCCACTTCTGATACATATATGCTCTTTGTCAACCTCTCCTCACTCATTCTCTCTTTATGTCCACACCATTTCAGCATACCCTCCTCAGCTCTCTCATCCACACACTTCTTATTACAACACCTGTCTCTTGTCCTTTTATTATTCACTCAATCAAACCACCTTACTCTACATTTTGTCCTTAGAAAATTCATCTCTAGCACATCCACCCTCTTCCACACATCCTTATCTGTAGCCCATACCTTGCATCCATTCAACATTGTTCGGACAGTTATACCTTCAAACATACCCAGTTTTTGCCTCCCATTTAACACCCTCTCTATCCAAACATTTCTCACTGCTTCCAGAACCTTTGCCATCTAACCCAACATTTGACTCAATTCTGCTTCCATGGTTCCATTCACTGTCATATCCGCTGCTAGGTCTCTAAAACACTTCACTTCTTCCAAATTTTCTCCACTCAAACCAACCTGCTCCTTTGCCCTTTAAACATGATAACCTTGCTTTTATTCATATTTACTTGCAACCTTCTCCATTTGTACACACTCCCAAGCTCTTACACCATACTCTGCAGTTTTCACTTGAGTATGTGACACCAGTGCCATGTCATCAGCAAACAACTGACTCACTTGCTCGGCCCCCACATCCTCTACAGATTGTATACTCAACCCTCCATGACCCTTACCTTTACCTCCCTTACTACACATCCATAAACAAATTAAACAGCCATGTTGACATCACTTCACCTGGAATCACTCACTATCCTCTCTACTTATCCACACTTATTCCTTTAACTCTTGATAAAAATTTCTCACTGCTTCTGGTAGCTTTCCTACCACAACATATATTTGCAAGACCTTTCACAAAGCATCTCTATCAACCTCTCATATGCTTTCTCCAGATACATAAATGCCACATACAAATGCTTCTGTTTCTTTAAGTATTTCTCACCCACATTCTTCAGAGCAAACACCTGATCCACACATCCTCTACCACTCTAGTTCACTCTATACTGTGGATATCTTTCACCCTTCTGTATGTTAAAGCCCCAACCACTGATATTATATTTCACTCCATCCTTTCACATACAACTTTTGCCTTCCTCTTCTCCTTGTTCCTTCCACTTCTGACATGTATATACTCTTTGTCAATTCTCTGCTTTCATTCTTTACATTTGTTCAAACATTTTCAGCACACACTCTTCAGCTCTCTTAACCATACTCTTTTTATTACCATACCTCTTACCTTATCATTGCTTACCCACTCAACCCTCCTCACACCACATTTTGTCCTTAAACATTTCATTTACAACACATTTACCCTC
Organism: Panulirus argus; assembly: GCA_038088735.1. Taxonomy (NCBI): domain Eukaryota; kingdom Metazoa; phylum Arthropoda; class Malacostraca; order Decapoda; family Palinuridae; genus Panulirus; species Panulirus argus. The sequence continues at coordinate 10,510 of JAYMFT010107697.1, read as the reverse complement.
TTCCATACATTCTCATATATAACCTGTACCCCACATCCATACAACATTTTTAAGATGATTGGACCTTCAAACTTCCCCATTTTCACCTTCCCTGATAGTTTCCTCTCTATCCAAACAAGGTAAACGAAAAATGCTGGGAAATGGAAACAGTTTTATTGTTTAGTTTGATATTTTGCTCATGTTTCTTTTTGGACATGACAGAATTCATGATGACAAGCCAAGTCTTCCAACCTGTTCAACATTTCTAGCATGACTTGCTTGAAAGCTGGGGAAGTTTTAATCTTCAGATCATTAATGTCCTTGAGTCATTGAGCATGCACAATGTTTTCAAAAACCTCCACTTAAAGAAATTGGGTGGCATTAAATCTGTTGAATTTGGAAGCCAAGCAGTGGGCCCACCATGACCTCACTAGCAATCACTGAATGTGCTGGTCAGGAATTTAACAAGAATGGCACAAGAAGTGAGTGAAATAAGTTAAAAAGAGAGTAGTGAGGCCCTTGATCTTCTTACTTTGGAAGAAACAAGAGAAAGGGGAGACTTAACTGTATATAGACTAGGAAACTACAGCATTAATGAAGAACAATTCTGTCAAGTCAAAAGAAAAGCCAGAAATAGATGTAACAGTTGGAAGATATGCAAGAAAGACACAAGGAGGAATGTGAAGATGCACAGTACATCAACACGTTTGTGGGTATGTGGAACAAGCTATGTAAAGAGGAAGTAAAGGCAAGTAAAAGTAACAAATGCAGATGCCTGTGTGATGGAAATGTAAATAGTGGAGATGGGGTGTCCTATGAACACAATGTTTATGAACATATAGGTTCCTCTTAATATGCAAAATAAGGCAATTACTTTTTCTCTCTCTCATGTTAGCTGAGATGGCACGGGTAACTGAATGTCGTATTCGAGGCCATCTCGTTAATGCTTTCTTTCTATATATGTATATACCTTAGCCTAAGCCAGATACCTCATCAACTGACCTACCCATGGGGGAGTATGAACAGCTGGGTTTACTGCAGACTTAGTACCATCACAAGGATTCCAACCTATGCATGCTTGACCCTGGGCAGCCTGTAAATGAATCACTGCACAGATAAGTAATTACAAACATATGTGTAAGGCTGAGGGATCAAGTTATCAACTTATGACTGACTCAGCCATATACCATATTACTTGATGGTTAACAAATAAGCAGTATTTTTAAGATCATTGATCTTTTGACTTCTGATTGAGGTTCCTCAGGTTGGTGGGGCCCCTGATTTTCATAACTAACATAATTTCATAAATGTTTTCTCTTTGATTGACATGGAGGTAAAAGTATATAAGTACCAGCTAGAGCACAGAATCAATGATGGTATTAATCTTTGTGGAAATTTTCATTAGGTGTGTGCCAGACACCCATCGGTCTTTCGCCCTGGGCCTCCAATGGATCGTAGTCCGCCTTCTGGGCACCATACCAGGACCCATCCTCTTTGGTGCCCTTATTGACAACACCTGCACTCTCTGGCAATCCTCCTGTGGGAAAGATGGTGCTTGTAGAACCTATGATAACTTCTATATGAGCAGGTGAGTTGAGGTGATCTACAACTATGGGGAGTTATCTCTGTATGATAGGCAAAACAGAGGCATTAACATAAAAATCTTTGTGATTACAGGTTGCCAGAGACCGTGTGGTTCACCTTTATGCAAGCAAGAAAATGTAATTTATTAATACATTGCATCAGGGAATAGCTTTTAGTTTTATGTTAATGCACACTCATTATAGTCATTCAAACCATTGAAAATCATTAAATAAGAAACCCTAAATAAGAGGTATTAATATGATTTATTGGTGAAAAAGATACGCTACTAATATTTGACGCAGGAATTTTCAGGCTGTACCCTGACAAAGGCTAAATATCTGTGATTAAAGCACCAGCTAAGAAATTATATGTAATAATTATTGTGTGTAATGAATCTAGAATTGGAAACCATAGGGTTAAAAATGTTGACTGGTATTTTTTTCTTTTTACAACAGAAGCACCAGTCACTGTCAAAATTCATCGTTTAAGCTAGGCCTTGAATGAAAAACAAAAAAAGGACTGATGATTTAGAGAGAGAAAAGGAGAGAAATTTAAGAATTGTTGAGGAGGTGGAAACCTTGCATTTTCTAAATGGGCACTTCATAGGTGTTTAGAAAAACATGAAAATGTAAGGCATTCCAAAGCTTAGTGATGTAGAGAAAAAAATCAGACATCACAACAGCTCACTCCAGAATTGTCAAAACTATACAGTAATAATGTGATATAGAATCTTGCAGAGTATTATTGGTCTAGCAAATGTATATTTCTTTATTTATAATAAAAGTGTTCATGTAATGGCCATCGATGAAAAGCAAGAAACGTGCTGTATATCATTACACTCTGAAAGACTGCCCCTGGTAAAAGCCAGCTGTTTTACACAAGTAATAACCAGACCAAATGCAGAACCATTCAAGTTCCTGACAAGAAATTGATAATAGAGTATGTACAAGGCCATTTATTTAGTGTTATTAGGATGGAAGATTAATTGGAAGGTCTTTTATGTGCTTCATTTTGATTGTTACCATTATCATTAACATTGATGGTTAGCCATTGCTCTTAAATACAGTAATCCCTCGATTTAACAGACTAATAGGGGGAAAGGGGTGTCCATTAAATCAAATGTAACCATTTTTTGATACAATATAGAGGAACACAAAATACAGGTCAGACGCTTTCTTTTAACTCCATTGCTTGATGCCATTCTGAATTGTAAAGATTCCAAATTATGTAATAAAGTCACAATTCTCTGTATACAACCTGACTGCATGATAGCTTAAGGTAGACTGAGACCGAATTAAAGCGAGTATACCCCACACTACCAAAAACGGGTGCGATGTGAAATGCTCATGGTGCAGCGTTTGAGATCCTGTTTTTTTTTTCAATTATTGTTCATAGATTTATTATTATTTGCCCGGTCCATTAAATCCGAAATTCATATCGGGATCCATTAAATCAAGGGTTTACTGCACTAACTCTCCAGTTGACTCAGAGCTGACTCTAGGTCAGTGCTTACTTTGTAATTCTGTAGATCAAATAATGTAAGATCTAGTTCGTGAACTAATTACTACTAGTACTTAGTGCATAGAAACAACAGCTAGATGTAAGAAAGCAAAGAGATGTCCAAACAGCAGTTCAATGGTTTTAGGGTGACTGAAATAACACACGGCTTTTCAATGGTTGGTTAAAGTAGATTATATCTAAGTATCCTGATGTGGCAATGTAAGAATTGATTAAATTTTTTTGTGTTAATTTACTATAGATGACGAAACAACTGGTATGTTTAGGTGCTCCTTTGTGAAGGTTAGATTGGATTTAGTGATTGGCACTCGCATCCATAGGGCTGGTAATGTGTGTAGTCTTTATTTCTTGAGAACAATGCCAGTCAAAGGTGTTTTACAAGAAAAATTGTGTTCAAGTTAAATCATTCACATTGATTAATCCATCTTTGGCTACTCACAAATTTCGTAGAATCAAAAGTGGCCACACCCATGGTTAGTTTATTTGCCTGCCACCCGCATATTCATTCATATTGTTATGGCCTCAAGTCCCTAGATTAGTGCACAACTTCCTCATTGGCTTAATATAAACAAGAAGATAACACACAATATCATGACTGTGTGTATTCAAATATCCTGTATTTTTTAAGAAACTGTGGCTAATATAAACAAGAAGATAACACACAATATCATGACTGTGTGTATTCATATATCCTGTATTTTTTAAGAAACTGTGGCCATAATACAGACTGGAAAGATATTAGAAGGTTAATCCCAAAGAAAAGTACCATACTGTTATCTTGAACAAGGAGATGGCAACTGGATTTACTACTTCCATGCCAGGTCAAAGATCAAGCAGAAAGCTGAAATAAGAAACAAACAATTTGCTCTTCTCATAACTTATCATGCACTAGATACTTATGTAGTGTAAAACTATTTGATGTTATAGGCACTGCATTGGTGTTTGCTTTCATGTAAATTTTTCCATTTGTTCTCTTGTTTTTCTCACACTGTTAACATCCTTCCAAAACATCTTATTCTCCTGAAGTTTACAGATACTCCCTCACTCCAACTCTCATTTGCCCACTTTTACAACCCCTGCACCTTTATCTTGATCTCCTACTGCTTTCTGTTGTACATCTCCCAAACATTTGCACTCTTTACCTGTAGATACCATGCATACACCTCTCTTTTCTCCTTCACTAGCAACTTTTCTTCATCATCCCTCCATTTATTGTCCTTTTTTGCCCACTTCCCACCTTCTGCATGACACGCTTCTCTTGCACATGCCAGTATTGCTTCCCAAAATACCTGACACACACTTCTCTTACATATGCCAGTATTGCTTCTCAAAATACCTCCCATTCCTCACCCACTCCCCTTACTTTGTTAACTCTCAGCTTTTACCATTCTATGCTCAATCTCTCCTGGTATTTCTACACGTCTCTTTTCCAGACTCACTCACTTTCACCACTCTCTTCTAATCCATATAATTTTCTGTTTTCTGAAAACCTCTACAAATCTTCACCCTCATCTGCTACCCCTTCTACACATTTGCATTGAAAAGTCTCCATAGTTATATCCACACACATTTAGACACCCTAGCTTAAGCCTTTGAAGAGGATGAGCACTCCCTGCATGGCTCCTTTAATTCCATCTTTTAGAAATTTAAATACAAGAAGGGGGGGAAGAGTCTAGCTCCCTGTTCCTGCCCTCTTTAGTTGCCTCCTATGACATGTAGGGAATAAGGTGGTAAAATTCTTCCTCCCCTACTCCAGGGATAAATAATACTTAAGAATACATAAATAACACTCTTGCATGTAGTGTGAAATCATGCGTGGCAAGAAGCAATGAAGTGTGAATTGTCCTAAGGTGGATGTGTGTGTAATTATATCTGGGAGAAAAAAAAAAATGTTAGTTGGATGTCCACATGCCTTAACACAGCCCATATTAAAATCCCCCCACACCAATAAAGAGGCATGTATGATACCTTTTTTTGGACGAGTTTCTTTATTAATGAATTATACACATACATTCTGTTAGGCAAAAAAATCTGTTCCCTAGGTGTAGGGGGAATGGTCATTTCAAATGAATTGCACATTTTAGGATGAATATATTTAGAAGTTTTTTAAAGTGAACTAGTATGAGTAGGACTTTTGAAGGCTCGTAGAACTGACTGTAATGTAGTCTTCTCCCTCATCACCAGTATGGCTTCTGTAAGGCAAGGTCCACTGGTGACATTCTTTCATATCATAATACTGTCTGGTCATTACCCTGGAAAGATTGTGAGGAATCTTATGTAGTTGCCCTTGACACATACAAAGCTTTTGACTGGATGTAGCACTGTTGGCTCCTCTCTAAGCTTCCCCCTTCTGGTTTCCCTCACACACTTTGCTCCTTCATATTTGGCTTCCTCTCTGTTGTTATGTCACCATGGTTGTGGATAGATCAGCATCTCCCCATTTCTCCATCAGCAGCAGTGTCCTTCAAGGTTCTGTCCTGTATCCCAAACTTTTTTCTTTTTATTAACAAATTCCTGTCTTTCACAAATTACCAAATGCACTCATATGCTGATGACTCAATACTGCATTCTTCAACATCCTTCAATTCTGCTCCTCCTCCTCTCACTCGATCTGCATCTCATCTTGACACAACTTCCTCAATAAACTCAGACTTGGACAGGATATCTCAGGGGGACAGATAAAATCTGGTTAAATTTAATGCCTCCAAGACCCAGTTTCTACCTATCTATCAAAAATTAACTCACAACTTTCCTCTCCTTTATCGGTTCAGTAATTCCACCCCTTGACTTCATGAACATCCTTGGTATTATTGCTACATCCACTCTGTCTTGGAAACCCCAGACTGCAGGAATGGGTAAGTCTACCTTGAAGCCGGGAGTTCTGTTTAGATGTCGAAATTTCTTTTCTTCTGAAGTTGCCCAGTTTATTCAAAGGACTGATCTGTCCTTGTAAGAACTAATGCTCTTATGTCTGGGATGTTTGTAGTTCTGCATCTTTACATGGCATAGTCGAGTCAAAACTCTCCAATAATTGACTCATTTGCTCTGTGCCACATTGTTGGTTCACTTTCCCTCTTCTATAGGTATTACTTTGGTTTTTGCTCCTGAGAGCTGACTGCTTGTGTGCCCCCACCAGTAGCTAGACCATGTAATACTGGGCAAGCTGCTGCATTACATGATTACTGTGTGGCCATTGGCAATTCAAAGGTGGGTCATTTTGATAAATGTTTCTTTCTCTACACCCCATAGCTTTGGAACTCTCTACCCTTCCATGTCTTTCCCAAAAACTATGACCCAGCATATTTTACAGGATAGATTTTCCACTTCCTCCAAAATTTGTAAATACTTTTCTTTGTCTCCTCTTTTTCCCTTTCATTAACCTCCCTATACTTCAGTTAAGACATGACCTTAATGCGGACTTTTGTTCATAACTGGAACCTCCGCTATAAAAGAAGTTAACCCAAAGAATGTCTGTAATTTCAGTGAGTTTAAAGGACTTCTTAGAAAGAAGAAAGGTGGGGGAATTTTTTCACAATTATATGGAATTTCTGGATGGTAAAGGCTTGGGGGCAGTATGGTCATGATAATGCTGGAGTCTTAAACAATAGTTGTGTGAGTGAGCTCTATTGAGAACTTGACTTCTTCAAATGTGGTGTTTAAGTCAAAGGTAAGAGATTCATTTATTATTGGCTAACTCCAGCTGAACCGTCAAATATTAAATCTGTTACAACCTACAAATTACATCATGCAATGGGTATGAGGCTCACTGATCTTAGTTACTCTATTTACTGTGGCAGGTATATGATGGGTATCTCAATAATCTTCAAGTGTCTGTCGACCATCCTATTCTTCTTGGCATGGTGGCTATATGTGGCTCCTGAGGATAGCCAGGAAGTGGCTCCACCTGTTGCTGCTGATGACCCCACTGCCCCACCACCACTGCCAGTCTCCAAGAACTCTAAGGACTTAGGCTTGAGGGGCATTGACAACCCAGCAGCAGAGCTCTCAACATAGGCGGTGCTGCCATGGAGAATGAGCTATTTATGCCTATTTTCATCCTGTGATATGAATTTTGGTCTAGGCCCATGGCAGTAACAAATTTTTCTGGCTATATACCATATAGTACAGTATGATTTTTATTCATCTTTAATATTTGATTTTTTATATCTTCATCTTGTATGCATCACTCATCTGCTTCATTGTATCACTGTAATGTAACATGCCTGGTAACATTTCGATTTTTGTGTTCAAATTTACTCGGAGTGGATTTCATCAAAACTTGTGATAAGAATAGTTTTAGATATTAGTATGAATTGGGCATTTCTCACAAATTAGTTAAAATGGTTTCATCATGATATATTTTGTGAACGAGTGTATAAACATTACTGATTTCAATGACTATTGAAGTCCACTGGAATGGCAATGACTGTTAATGTACAATGAATATGGAAACAATAGGCAAGGATTATTTTAAGCAATTTAAGTACTTCATCAAAATGTCTTTTGAAAGCAAAACCTGACAAAAGTGTGGCAATGAGGAGCAAGAAAAAACACACAATTCAGTAATGTTTTGCTCACTGCCTACTCAGTAGTGCCAATACAAAACATTTTTATACTTTAGATGTATGGCTCTGAGTGAATACATTCAGTGAAAATGCTTGAGACTTTATTTTGATGAATTGTCAACTGTTTTATGAGATGGAATTCAGTTACTAGTGGATGATATGTGAATCAAACCTCACTTTCACTCATTATCATTTTCATACATTAAATATAACACTATACAGGTAATGCCTAGCCAGAATATGGTCCTATGTTCTTATTCCAAACAAACTCGTACAGAAGATATTTGTTGTTGCTTCTGAGATTTTTAATAGTGTCCTCTCTTGTACAAGTAAATATATTTTTGTAGATATTTTAAAAAATAGCAAAAAGAAAGAGATTATACAGTATGTTTTAGTAATAAAATTATCTGCTTAGAGCAGTACTCTAGCCATCTCTCTGTATTAATAAATTGCATTGATACCAAACTTTCTTTGTTGGAAAGCCTCAGCTTTGTTATAAAGGCACGGTTGTGAAATGTGCCTAAGTTTTATGAAACATTTTATTTCTTTTTTTTATCACCTTTGTTACCAATCATTGTGGTTGAAAACCACAACAGTTCCAAATATTTGAAAAGGCTGTCTTCATTTTTGGATATTTTCATGTTACCCACAAGATTTTACTGTTCTGAAATTTTGTTGCATAGTTTTGTATGAGAACCCTGTATAGAGGAATCATAATTGGTGCTGACTGTAATTTTGAAAAATCTGAATAAAGGAGTTTATTTTCTTTGGATATTTAAGTCAAGACAGACATATAGGGCTACATTACATCTGAAAATGGAAGTAAATGCACATGTCAAAATATATTTTATGACATTATAAACCAAACCGGAGATGGGATGAAGAGGTATGGAACAGGTGAAAAAAAAGTCACAGAAGGAAGGGTATCTGGGAATGAACAAGGACTGTGAGGGATTTGGGTGGTGAGAAAGAACTGGATGATAAGGAATTAGGTATTGAGCAAGGATTCAAATGAAAGGAGTTGAGGAATGTAAGGTTAGGAGTCTGGGAATAAACAAAGATTGGAATGTAGGGAATAAGAAAGAACTGAGAGGTGGGGAATTGAAAGTGAGCCAGGATTAAAATGAATGAATTCTAAAAGTGAGCATGGTAGTAGGTAGAGACTTGGGAGGGTTAGTGAGGATTGGAAAGAAGAAAGATAAAGGCTAAGTGAAATATGGAAAGTAGGGAGTTGGATGGTGAGCAAAATTGGAAGGTCGAGAGTTGGGGAGAGAGTTAGTTGTAGAAGGTAAGTTGTTAAGGAGTGAGGATTGGAAGGTTGAGTCAAGACATGATGACTAGGAGGTCAGGTTTCAGGGAAAGTGAAGGAAGTTACGTGAACATAAAGCATAAATTAGGGCACCAGAAAGCAAAGATTGTAGGGCAGAGTATGACTTTAACTTAGGATTCAAAGATAATGAGCCACAGTTAATGTCTTAGAAAATTTTACATAACATGTAGCCTTAAAGACAGCAAGTCATAGAGGGCTGAAATTAGGTACAGTGAAATGCTTGGACAGAAGAGAAAGCATGAGTATAGGAGTGAGAACAGATGGAAGATGAGGAAATGAGAACATGGAAAGTGGGGACTGTAGGAGTTAGAGAGAAATGTAATGTAGGAAGTGTGAAAATTAGTAAGGCATGGAAAGTGGGAACTGGAAGAATAAGAAAGGCATGGAATGTGGGAGTAAGAGGCAAAGAAAGTGGGGACTCTAAGAATGAGAGTGGTATGATATGTAGGGAATGTGGGAATGAGTAAGGCATGGATAATGGGGACTGCAGGAGTGAAAGAGACCAAATGTGGTCAGTGTGAGAGTAAGTGAGGCACAGAAAGTGGAGACTGTAGGAGTGAGAGAGGCATGGAATGTGGGAGTGAGTAAGGTATAGAATGTAGGAGTGAGTAAGGTATGGAATATGGGAGTAAGGCATGGAAAGCAGGGACTATAGGAGTGACAGGGGTATGGAATGTAAGGAATGAGGGAGTAGTGAGGCATGGAAAGTGGGGACTACAGGAGTGAGAGAGGTACGGAATATAAGTAATGTGGGAGTGTGTGAGGCATGGAAAGTGGAGAGTAAGAGTGAGAGAGGCATGGAAATTGGAGAGTATGAGAGTGACTGAGGCATGTAAAGTTGGGACTACAGAAGCAGGAGAGGCAGGGAATGTAGGGAGTACGGGAGTAAGTAAGGGATGGAAAGTCTGGAAGAAAGGTAAGAGGCACGGAATGGGAAAGTGTGAGAGCGAGTGAGACATAGAAAGTGGGAACTGGTTGCGAGAAAGGCAAGGAATGTGGAGTGTGTGTGAAGCATGGAAAGTATCTATGTACCTACAAGATTCTAAAGTAAGGATAGAACAATAAAAAAGCTCTCAATCCACCCTGTGCTTCATCTGGCAACAAAGGCAAGCAGAAATCAGAATGGAAGAAAAACCTTGCATTGTTGCATGAAATTCAATTGGTTAGAAGAAAATGGAAATCCTGCATTAAAATCTTCATGTGCTATTACACTCTTTGATATATTTCAATATATTCTTCAGGACTACATTGGGAAAAAGGAATTGATTTGTGTGCACTGTATGTATATTTTGCCCTTATTCAGAGGATACCTGAACAGACAAAATATTTGTTTAATCAGTTTTTGAAGGTACTTACAGTCTTGGCAAGCGGGGAATACATGGGAAGTATTCTTTCTCCCCTATCACCTTTCATCCAAAAGAAGGAACAGAGAAGGGGAACAAGTGAGGATTTTCCCTCTCAGGCTCAGTCCTTTGTTCTTGATGCTACCTTGCTAATGCGGGAAATGGGGAATATATATTAAAAAAAAAAAAAT
>JAYMFT010107686.1:0-13598 GCA_038088735.1 Panulirus argus | reverse complement strand
TTGGTGGGTATTTTCTTTTTTCTTTTTTAACTGCTTTGCTACCTACCTTTATGGCCTGGAACAGTGTAGGTCAGTTTCAAACCTTCTGGGATGATACCGGAATCCATAGGAGTGTAGTGCCCATGCTAAAGGTATTTTGCATTTGTTTAGAAAGCTGGAACTGAGTCTAGTCCTAGAGGGAATGCATGGACATAATGTTGGCGGCGCATTGACAAAACCATCAGCATGTAACACTGGGAGCTGCTATCTTAAGGGAAAGGTCTTCAGGTCATATTTCTATCAGGTGATCATTTTCTCGAGGGGCTCCCTGAACGCTTATTCTTTACTACATCACTCACCTTGTTATTCATAATTCGTTGTATGCACCCTCTTCTGCTCGTAGAGGACCGATGGTACTTTCTGTCTTCGTATGTCGCATAGGATGAGAAATATTTTGTTTCATGTTAGTGATGGCTTTTTTTATTTTCTTTTTTTTTTCTTGAGTTTTTTTTTATGATATTCTGAATTTAAGGTCTATGTCCTCCAATTCCTTTGTCAGGTTTGCTATCCTCTGTCGAATGAACTGTGGGATTTCTCAGGTATACAACTCGCTTCCAGCCTGCGATGAAGCAAGCGTCTTTCTTTTTCCTATCCTGAACCTTTGCACTTTCTTTTTATTGGTACCTGACTCACGCGCATGCCTGGGGCGTTTCAGGAGTCATATATTTCCAAGTCTTGTCTGGTGTTCTGCCACTCGGGAGCGATTCCCACAGAGTAACGCAGACCTCATCCCACTTAAGCTCTCTGCTGATATTAGTTGCTGTATTCATACTTATCTGTACCTCTGTTTGCCTGTGATGTGAGTACAATGTACGTAAGATGGTGATGTCAAATATTAAGTTGACATCGCCTGTGTGAACCAGACTCACTTATGAATAAAATCACATCTCGACATCTCAGAGGTGTTTTCAAAACAATGCGTGACGTAAGAAACTGGACACCAGGTACCCATATTGATGTTCACGTCCAGAGGACGACACTACGACTCTTTAGCACGACGGAACGACCACTGAACACAATGGTACGACCGAGTCGGATGTGAATATGCTTTACTTAACATGAAAATAAATGTTTCATGGATATTATTTTGGCTAACTGACACGTGAGCCGTCAGTTTTAATTCATCCTCACCACAACAGTACTCCACTAACCCCTTCTTCCAACATTCATCATCACCACCAAAAGCACTCCATCAATTTCACCCTCCAACCCTCACCACCACTAACAGCACCCCACCGAACCCACCTTCCAACCTAACACTAACAACAGAACCCCACCAACCCCACCCTCCAAACCTCACAACCACTAACAGTACCCCACCAAACCCACACTCCAACCCTCACCACCACCACCAAAACAATCCCACCAAACCCACCCTCCAACCCTCACCACCACCAACCGCACCCCACCAAACCCCCACTCCAACAATGAGCTACAAGAACACGACTAAAACCAGTGCGGATAGGAACCTTGTTAATCGTCGTCCTTTACACACACACACACACACACACACACGTATCAACCTCTGGATCATCTGTACTGCTCAGTCTTCAGGCATGGAACCAACAGACCATTACACTTCCAGGAATTCAATTCAGCAGCGCCTAATTTATCATGCACTCCATGCTCATCCTGTGAACGGTGGCGCAAAAGGATTACGGAGATCACAAAAGGCTCTTTGTCTGACCCTAGCGGCCAAGGGATCATAACATTATATGTTACTCACTCGCATCACTACAGGAGCTCAGGTCTTTTCATAACAGCTGACTTATCGACATAATGCGAAAGGTGGATCCAATTCCAAAATTTCTGGTCTATCACCATTAACCATAAGGTGTTGAGCCTTTTCTTGCAGTGTATGTTTAGATCTCTCTCTCAAAGGCTAGATTCCCCTAACAATGTATGAGTGATGTTCTAATGTGTCCTTATCTCTCCAGTAGACCGAGTTATGTTTTCCGTTCAAATTATTTTCTGTTCACATCTCCCTGTCTACTTGATTCAACTACATTAACTATTTCTTTTTCCTGCTTGCAGTAAGTTTTTAAAAATTTCCGTTTTTAAGAACTGGGTATTTCAATCACTCTTTATCTGGTGAAAGCTGGGCGAAGGCATCAACTTTATCATATTTCCGGAGATCCATGTGAAAGGGAATCCACAACAGTCTGACGCTGATCCCTTGATCAGTTACGTTGGAATATCTGCATCTCGCTTCAGAAACATGCAAGTTACATTCTGATCACAGGTTATTTGGGGCAAGTACTGACGACAAAGAATCAAATATAATCATAATGTCTGTGGTTGTGGTTCTGCAAACTCAAGAGCAACAAATATGGCGAACAACTCCGAATGTAGGGTAGAACCTTAATCGTCATTTATTCTAACATTCTTCTCTTTTTTCTTTTTTCAATACTATTCGGCTGGGTTACAATAACAGCCCTTCCAGCGGCAGAGCTGAGAGTGGCCTCAGAATAAATATTCTGCATTTTCAGTCGGCTATCAACACACAGGTTTTGGTAACGTGCTGCAGGTGACATTATGTGTAGTTCCTTAGGAAGGTAAGCAGGTATTGTGATGTTAAGAGGATTTTTCTAAAAGAGTGGCGGGAAGTATTGTTGCTTCCTGATATTGTACAACTGGTGTAATCCAAACTTTGTCAAGTGATTGGTAAATACGATCCATGTAGAATACAATCGTCCTATAACGTATATGCAGTAACAAGACTGCAGAGACAAAATCATCTGTACACCACAAGGAAGAAACCTCAGTCCAATCATGAGAATGCCTTCAGGTATTCTGTCCTCAACCCCAGGTATACCTTGTTCTTTCCGCATATCAAGTACTTCGGTGGTCTTGGCAGAGCCAATTATAATCCTGACGGCTTCTTTTCATATTCTGTGAAGGACCAGAGTCGGTGTATGGTAATGATGGTAATGGTAAAGACCATACATAGGCTAAGTACAACCTCTCTAACAATCCTAACATTAGCATCACAACCAGAATTATACACAACGCAGTTCTGAGACCATCTAGTCTGTCTGTACATGATCGACTCGAGTTTCTCAACAGCGGCTGCGTTACACGGGACTGAGACATAAGACATTTCAAAAAATAAATCTTTTGTTCTCGTTTGACATAAATTTCCAGTTTTGGGTGGCCTACTTTTACTAGGACCAGTTCGTTTGTCGAACATTTTTGTTTTCTTTGCACAAATGATAAGGCCAAGGTAATCACAGGCTGAGTTTAGGCAGCTTTAAGTTTCTGCTGGTTCCTATTTCACGACAGGTTTCCGTGTGTATAAGACTATCACCGGGGCACACGACTGAGGTATTCCTGCGACTTTCTGAGAATAATCTTAATAAGGCAATGATTAATATATCAGCGTGTGACTCGGTACTCCACTCAAAGGAGTGACAACTTGCATACTTTTTCACTTCAATTCTGTAGCCTTAGAGCAACACACGAGAGACTGTTGGCGAGATTACAAAGTGTCCGATGAAAAGGTCGACCACCTACGTCCGTTTGAGCTGGTCCACACAGTATAACTTTCCTGTCAGCAAAAGCAAATGCAAGTTTCAAGTCAAGGAATGTGATGTATTTGTTTAATCTGCTCTCGCGTACACTCAGGAGAAATGTGATATAATCATGACGTTTCTATTACTGAACCCAGTGATGAGGCGAGATGTGATCTTTGATTATACGTCACATTGTTCAGCTCCATCTTCTCAAGGGTTCTGCACAGGCAGCTCGTCAGGGTGATGGGACGAAAATCATCCGCTGGATTGTGTTTTGGCACACACACACACACACACACACACACACACACCAAAAAAAAAAAAAAGGCATCTTATCACTTTCTGTATGAAAAAATATGACAAACGGATGAAGGATTTTGAGAAATGCCCATTGGCCTGGCCTCACACTCGTTGCCCTGCTTTCATGATTACAATACTTTAAGACATCGATTAGAAGCGACACTTAATTTATCATTATAGATGTTATATTGATTTCATATTTCGATGGAAAGAACTATAAAGTGGGTCTGCCATAATCATTAGGGAAATTTGTTTCACATTCGCGCTTACCAACCCTACCGAAACAACGCGAACCGCGCTGATCGTTTCGAAATTCATCGGACCCATCCAGGAAGATACTTTTTTATCGAGTGAACAATGTTCCTCTTGGTCCACGAAGAAGGTAAATGACCCATAGCATAACTCACGGTATACAGTTTTAACAATGGATTAAGAGGAATATGTTTAAGAAGTCTAATGCTGTCATAAGTGAAACTATCCTCCCCAGGGGCACTACCCTTTCCCCTTGTAAGGTCTGTATCAAGTTCATACACAGTATATATTGGTCAACACATTCATCATTTTGCTTGTTAAGTATTCATTTGCTTAGAATATTTATATCATCACTTTACTTTTTCTTCTGTACAAAATTTTTCTTCACAATTAAGTGTCCGCAATCGTGGGTATAAACTCCTATCATTATCACTAGCCTCATTATGAACGAATGTTTAAGTCTGGCGAGCGTCGAACTTTTCCCTTCGCTTCGTCTAACCGTTACACACACTATCAGGTGGACTACAGCGCCTCACCAGAGTTCTAGCCAGACTTCTCATTTTAAACGTTACCCGGTGACCGGAATGAGCCCTTCACTGTCGCATATACAAGCCAAAAATACAGGAGAGGCGGTTGGCGTCACGACAGCTTAGGTTAGAACACTACTACATACGTCACCCACCAGAGTCTCTGGGTGGCCACTGTGCGGGTAGCCAGGCACACACACAAACAAACAAACAAACAAACACACACACACACACACACACACACACACACACACACACAACACACACACACACACAGCACCAACAACGTTATTTTCCTTGCATAATTTTCTTACAGATAAATCTCACCAAAATTCCACAAAGGTCCCAGGTATCCACCTTCTTCAACAACAAACTTCCATCAAGCTCTCCCTCTCGTCCTGTACCGATACATCGAAACCACGTCTCTTTCCGGACGAAATTTCAGGAAATTCAGGTGGCATCTGTGTGCCTCAAGTGTAACTGCCCGGCGCCTGTAACGGTCGCCTCTAAACTTGCAAGTTGGCCTCGTCGGGACTTCCTGTGGCTCTTTTTCTTTTATTTTCTATCGCGGTTTATAAAGTCAAGGACACGCGCTCTACCAGCCTCTTGACCGTGTGGAGGATTACACCCCCTGTAAGGGCCCCGATTCGACGCCCTAAGGTAGTCCGTAGGTGGTAATTCCTGTCGTCCGAAGGGCCAGGTGCTCCGAGAATCCCGATGGCCTAAGCATACATCAGTGAAAGTCCTGCTCTAAAGCAGCTCGACGATTTTCGCCGACTAATGCTGCCGGAACTCTCTCTCTCTCTCTCTCTCTCGAACTATAGGAAAACTTCTCCTGCCCTGAGGGCATGACTTTCTGTGGTTAGATAATAACAAAAATTTTTCATAATACTAACGACTAGAATTACTGAAGAAGCAAAGCTAAGGGCTTATCGTGGTCCTCGCCGTCCTTTACTTTCATTCCGCACTTTGTTCTCTGGGAGGTTCAAGAACCTTGGTGCCGTCCAGACACCAACCCTGTCAACATGCAACCTTTCTCGACCTCCCTCCGGCACCTTTACTCTGTCGTCTTTAAGCATCGCAACATTAGAATTAGGCAAGCGAATCAATCATTTGCCTCAAACGCACGTAATCTCTCCCTGCCAACCTTCATTCCTAACGTGGTCGTGTCTGGTGTGCCTCTTTCCTACTTACCCAACAGAATCAGGCAAATGTGAAGAAAATGAAACATCGTTATTCTTGTATCGCTGGAGTCCAGCTGGGGCATCCCCTCCCTCCACTCCTCTTTGTTCCATACACTGTTGACCTCGGGGTCTACCAATCCCACCCATCACGCTCTTGCAACATCCTCCTGACTGTCAACATCCCGAATACTAATGTATGGACCAGTCGACAGCATCGTGGACCGCATTCACCATTACCGTGGGCCAGTCGCTAGCATCATGGACCACTCGCCAGCATCATGAACCAGCTGCCAGTATCACGGACCAGTTGCCACCATCAAAGACCACAGTTGCCTGTATCAAGGACCAATCATCAGCATAATAAACTAGTCGCCAGTACCACAGACCACTCGCCACCATCACAGACCAGTCGCCAGTATCATGAACCAGTCCCCAGCGTCACAGACCAGTCGCCACCATCAATGATTTATTCGCAAGTGTATAAAGTACCCAGCCGGCGGCTACCATGCCCCTCCACCCGCACTTCACATTACACTCCATAAGCGGAGAACAAATCACCATCTCCACCATCCACCACGCCCATTCCACCACCTACCACCCACAACGCCCTCCGCACCACCAACCCTTCCCACCCACGTTTCCCTCATTCCACCTTCCACTAACCACCTGTTTCCTATCTTGGTTCCCCTTCCACCCACAGCACCCGCCACACCCACAACATTTAGCCCTCCACCCTCCACACCCACCCATCTCCACACGTCCACCCACCTCTACAGCCGGTACAGCCACACCCACCCACTTCTACGGGCAGCCCTACGCCCACCGGTACGCACACGTCCCGACGGCCGGCGTGGCCACACAGCCCCTGCCCTACAGACCAGGCCAGGGCCTGGGAGAGGGAGGGGGAGGGGTCCGTGAGAGAGCAGCACAGGACGCCACACACACACACACGCCAGATGTTGCACCGGTGTGGCACTGCCGGGGCCAGCCCGGTGTGGCCAGGCCTGCCACACGCTACCCACACAATGTTCTAGCACCTCAGTGTCCCACACGTGTGCACAACCCCACTTACCACACCCCGTGGGGGCAATACCGTGCGGCGGCGTACCATGTGTGGCTACCCACCCACCCACCCTCCCGTCCACACCGCCACCCCCATCCCCCACCGCCACCCGCCACACGCACTATCCAAACTTGCAAATTCTATCACGACCCGGGGCAGCTGTATGCCGCCGCCACCCACCTGCCCCGCCACCCACAGCATTGCCCAGTTTACCCCTATCAACCGCAGTACGAGCCTATGTCCCCTACAGTCCACCATAGTACCTTCTACATCACCGTCACCCACCGTACTGCTCCACTTGCCCCGCCACCCACCGTACTGGCCCACTGGCCCCGCCACCCACCGTATTGGCCCACATGCCCCGCTATCCACTGTACTGCCCCACCATCCACCCTCCACCACCTGCCCCGCCACCCATCATCCTATCCTACCTGATCCCTCGCACAGCGTACTTTGCCACCTGACCCGCCACACATAGCACTGCTCTACCTGCCCAGCCACCCACAGGATTGCCCCACCTAACCAGCCACCCACCGTTCTGTCCCACCTGCCCCGCCACCAACAGCACTGCCCCCCTCCCCACTACCGCTCTGCCCCCCCTCCCCCCCGTGAAGACTTCGGAGGTCTTCTACCCCCACAGCCCGGGCTAGGTCCTGGCTGCTGGGCTGGGTCGTTGGTCGACCAAGCTGTTGGAAGCCGCAGACGCAAGTAGCCCCCAGAGCCTGGCTGGTCTGGTACAATTTGTAAATACTTGTCCAGGGCAGCCTTATATGCTTCTCCACCGTGCATCCCATGATGCTTCCGATGATAGCAAGCAAGGTGTTGAAGAGTCTTGGGCCACGGATGATAAGGTATTCTCTCTTTATGTGCATATCACACCTTCTGATTTCAGAGGTGGTATTTTCGCAGTCTTCCACGCCTGTCGTGCCTGGGGGATGATATTTGCGAGGGTAGGTTGGGGACCAAGCCTTATACGATTTTCCAGTACACATGATGATATACCTTTCTCGTCTGCGCTGCAGGGAGTACAGCCTCAGTGATTTCAGCCGTTCCCAGTAATTCAGTTAGTTTACCACGAACTACCCCTACCCCTCCCACCCCCACCCTTACTCCTCCCATCCCCACCCCAATGTAGTGCTCAATTTGCATCGCTATCCACCGTACTGACCGAAATGACCCACCACCTACAATACTGCCCCAACCCATCCACCTCCCACCTTAATGCCCCAGTCAACCCACCACTCACCGAACTGATCCATCTGACCCGCCATCTACAGTACTGACCCACCAACCACCGTACTGTCCCACATGACCCACAACTCACAGTACTCCCCTATCTGACCCATCACCCACCGTACTGCTCCAACTAACCCGCCATCCATCGTATCCCACCTGTCCTGCCACCTACCATACGACCCCACCTGCACTACAATCTGTATCAGGGGAATGATGGACCCCTTTAAAGTGAGACGTTCCTAGACAGGAGTTTTCTTCCACTGACGATGATACAACCTCGCTAAAGCTGACCTTTTACTTGCGGTGAAATCTTCATACAGGCGGAGTCCAGTAATCCTGCCCCCAATGCTACTACTTCGGTAGCTGTCAAGCATCACTCCTCTGGTCCAGGTAGCAGTCTTTTCTTTCTGCCTCACCCACACGTGGGCTGCTGGCTTACAGCTGTCAAACATTCAATCTCTCCTTCTCATATACGATATATGACAAGTAACTCAAACGTATTGTCTATATTTTCCTTTGGTGAGCGCTACGCGCAAGCCCTGCCTCTCAGTAAAATTTCGTCGTAGACACTCGTAATTAAGTATTCTTTTTCTCTCTCTTTATTCATACCTCACTAACGCGAGAAACGGCGATCAAGTACTTTCTTTTTCATATTTGTTTACCACGTCTCTTATTAGCAAGGCAGGGTCAGGAACATACGTATAAATGGTGTCATTCCCTCACATCCATTCTCTAGCTGTCATGTGTAATGCAACGAAACCACAGTCCCTTGTGTAAAGCCACGCCCGACAAATCTTAACGCGGTGCCCCCTGACAGTTTCATGTGCCCTGGTTCATTCCACTGATAGCTAGTCGTTCCCTGTATACCACATTGCTCTACCTCACCTTATCACGAGCACGTCTTACACCGTATCGTAAGTTTAAGCCCTAGGCACTTAAAACCTTTTCCTGCCCGTTCTTCCATTTCCAATTCGGTCTTTCCCTTCTCCTTGTCTCCTCCACTTCTGGCATATATACGCTCTTTGTCAACCTATCCTCATTCATTCTCTCAGTAAGTCCAAACCATTTCAGTACACCTTCTTAGCTCTCTCAACCACCCTCTTCTTAATACAGCAGCTCTTTCTAACCCTACTACTTCATACTTTATCAGCCTCCTCACACCACATATTGTCCTCAAGCATTTCATTGCCTACACATCCACCTTCATCCGTATAGTCTCATATAAAGCCCATTCCTCGCACCCCTGCAACATCACTGGGACTACTCTACTTTCAAATATGTCTATCTTTGCCCTTCCAGACAGTAACTTCCCTTTCCATGCATTTTTCAATGCTCCCAGGGCCTTTGGCCCCTCACCCATCCTATGGCTCACTTCAGCTCCCATGGTTCCATTCGCTGCCATATCCACTCCCATGTATCTAAAACAATCTACTCCCTCCAAATTTTCCCCACTCAAATTCACATCCCAGCTAACCTGTCTCTCTGCACTGCTTAAACACATAAACTTGCTTTTATTCACATTTACTTACAAAATGCTTCTTTCACACACTCTCTCAAACTTAGAACCAATCTGCCGTGTCATAAGCAAACAGTAGCTGTCTCACCTACCAAGTCCAAACCAAAAATCCTGTCAGATTGCATACTTACACATCTTAAAATCCTTGCATTCTCCTCCCTCACTACCCTGTCACTAAACAGATTAAAGAGCCATAGTGACATTACACATCCATGCTGCAGACCCATCTTCACCTGGAACCACTCACCCTTCTCTCCGCCTTACTCTATTGATAAAAGTTCCTTACTGCTTCTAACAACTTTCCTCTCACTCTTTATATTTGCAACATCTTCTACAATACATCTCTACCAACCTTATTATATGCTTTCTCCAGATCTATAAATCAATAAATGGCACATACAAATCCTTCTGTTTCTCTAAATATTTCTAACACACATTCTTTAAAACAGACACCTGATCCACAAATCCTCTACCACTTATTAAACCACCCAGTTCCTCCCCAGTCTGATGCTCTGTACATACCATCACCCTCTAAATCACTACTCAACCATACATCTTACCAAGAACACTCGACAAGCTTTGTCCCACTTGCCCTTATACAAAGGCACTATGTAGGCATTCCGCCAATCCTAAGGCACCTCATCATGATCCATATGTCAACAGAAAGCCCTAACAAACCAATCAATAACACAGCCATCCCTTCTGTTAAGAAATTCATCTGCAATACCAGCCACTACTGTTGCCTTGCCATATTTCATTTCATGCAAGGCTTTCGCACCACCTACTCATTTTTACCAATCCACTTGTCATGATTCTTTCACTTCGCATACATCCCCGGCCTAAACACCCTACATCTGCTACCCTGTCCTTAGATACATTCAACTATCTTTCAAAATACTCACTCCATCTCCTCTTCATCTTATTTCTGACTGTTACCACTTCCCAATTTGCCCCTTTGCCGATGTCCCCATTTGTTCGCGTTTCTCTAACAGTATCAACTTCGTTTCAAAACATTTGCTTGTTCTCTCTGAACTTTTCTGATACTTGCTCGCTCAACTCTAATTTGCCCTCTTTTTCAGCCTCTGCACCTTCCTCTTGACCTCCTGCCGTTTTCTCTTGTACATCGCCCAATCACTTGTATCCTTTCCCGCAAATAACGTCTTTATACCTCTCTTTTCTCTTTCACCAGCAAAATCAAGTCATCCCACCACCGACTACCCTTTTTCACCCGTTCTCCTCACACCCGCATGCCACACACTTGTCTCGCACATGTAGACAGTGTTTCCCTAAATACCTCCCATTCCTCAACCACTCCTCTTGCTTCATTTATCTCGCCTTTTGCCATTCTAGTATCTCTTCACAGGAGCCCCTTTTCAAAGCTCACACACTTGCACCTCCCTCTTTCTAGCCATATCATTTCCTTTTTTTTTTTTTTTTCGATAGCTTTTATAAACCTTCAACCACGCGTTCAACAAGCAGTGATCAGCGATCCTAACAACTTTCCCTCTCAACACATGCAAGAGTGTCTTCCATGTCTGCTTCGCACCAGCTCTACTTGCACATGTATACTCATGTATTTCCCTCTTTCAAAACCAGGTATTCCCAGTCATCAGTCCTTTTTTAAGCATAAAAATCCACAAGCTGTTCACCATTTTCATTCACATCACTGGGTACCGTATGCCCCCTACTCAAAATCTCTACTGCCATACTGTCCACATTCGCATTCAAATCGTCCATCAGTACTACTCGATATCTTACATCAAAACTTCTCACACACTCACTCAGCTCTTCTCAAAACACTCGTCTTTCTTCTTTAGTCCTCTCGATTCCTGGTGCGTAAGCACGATTAATCACACACCTCCCGTGATCCTCCTTCATTCTTAACTACATCCATCTGGGATTCATGTCCTTGCACTCCTTCATAGATTCCCACAACTGCTCCTGCAGCAACGCTAACCCTTCCTTAGCTCCGGCCCTCATACTAAACCCCTTACTTTATCCCCAAGACATTCCGAAAACTTTCTCCACCATTCACCTTTAGCTTTGATTCACTCCAAACTAGAACATTCAGGTTCCTCTCCTCAAACATACGGGTGATGAACACCTAGTAAAGTCTTCAGGGGTCTTCTACCCCCACAGCCCGGGTTGGGCCCAGACTGTTGGGTTGGGTCCTCTTACCTGGGTTACATCCACACAAATTCAGACACCCCAGCCTGAGCCTTCCATGAGGATGAGGAGTCCTCACTTGGCTTCTGTTCCAGCTTATATAAATCAAAATACAAAAAGGGGATTGTTTCCTCACCCCACCTCCCGCTCCCGCCCCCTTTAGTCGCCTTCCATACATATACATGCATACCAGAATATGTAATGTTCACATGCAAATCAATGTAAACGATTTCACCATAGCGCGCCCGAGAGTCGAACCCAGGCTACCGAGAATAGTAGGCGGATGGGATACCACTGGACCAACGATGAGACAGAGCCTGTCTCTCTGGAATAGCTATCTACAGTTCTAGTTCCCAGCCTTTTACTGTAGGCCTATAGGGTGAGACAGGCCGCCCACACTTTGTTCCCGAGGGCGCCTCGGCCGGTGGTCCAGAGGTATGCTGTCTGCCTGCTATTTTCAGGAGCCTGGGTTCGACTCTCGGACACCCAAAATGCAACAACACTACAGACAAATAAAACAGAGCACTGGGAACAGTTCATGACTGTCTGAAAGCACAAACGTTCCAACGTCTACAAAGAGGAAACAATAATAATCACTCTCAATACAACCCCACTGCAACACGTTTAGTACCAATCCACAGCAACAGCACTAAACTCCTCCCATTCACACTACCACTACAGAGGCATCCACCACCTTCTAAGCAAATATAAAGAGCCCAGTCCTGCCTCACACTTCAGCAACACTATACTGATCCTCCCCACCACAAGGAAACACCTAACTCACAAAACACATTCACCTTGTACTGAGTCATCAAATATTACATAACTCCTCCTCCCCCCTTCCCTCCCAGTCTTGAGCTCCATCTCAACAAATATACACATCTCCTTCCCTCCCTCCCTCTCCCTCTCTCTTAAGAAACTGACGTGGCACGGGCAGCAACATGCCCTAACCAAAGCCATCCGGGATAAAGAAGAAACAGCGTACCAGAAAACGAATGCAATCATCTACAGCTTTACTGGTGTTTGTAGCCATGACTCTTAAAAAGGAAATACGAGGAAAGAAACAATAAATCCGGAGCTCCGCTGTCCGAGGGAAGATGGAGGCATTATAATGACATCTAAAAAATATTCTCCCCAGACATGTACGAGTCACACCTTCTCATCTACGCTGTGGACACCACCCAACTCATCAGTTACAAACGTCGCGCAACTTCCACAAAGGAGACAACGAAAAACTACCTTACTCCTGGGCTGCCCTACACTCACCTTACCGAGACAAGCACAGGTCACCACACTTCTTGACCTATAGTTCCTGAGGACGACAGAAGCCCCATAAAAGAGGGTCCAAAGACAAGAATAAGTAAGCATATATATGTATGTATTACCGGACTGTGTTTGCCTGAGGTTACACCGCTAGTGGGAAGTCACCTATGACGAGGCTGTATCATCGTCAGTTGGCTAAAATGTGTAGTCACGTAAAAGAACTTCTCGCTGTCCCTGCTTCTGAATGTAGCGCAACCTTGGAGACGCATTAGCCCCTGGAAAAGGGTTCTTGGACTATCATCATAACCCTACAAGAAAGGGGCCCTGGGGTGATAATGAATTATAAATGACACGCGAACAGTACGTGTTCATATATATATATATATATATATATATATATATATTCCTTTTCATACATATTCGCCTTTTTTCCGTGTTAACGAGGCAGCGTTAAGAACAGAGGACTGAGCCTTAGAGGGAAAATCCTCACTTGGCCCCCTTCTCTGTTCCTTTTGGAAAAGTAAAAACAGGAGGGGAGGA
>JAYMFT010107675.1:0-13598 GCA_038088735.1 Panulirus argus | reverse complement strand
GAAGGGGAGGGTTTCCAGCCCCCCGCTCCCGCCCCTTTTAGTCGCCTTCTACGACACGCAGGAAATACGGGGGAAGTTTTCTTACACCCCTATCCCCAGGGGATATATATATATATATATATATATCTTAGCCTCTTGCCACCAGGAGTCTCTTCTATCATTATTGAGGCTCCCGCAGCACTCTGGCAGCTGGCCACGTCTAACGACTAAATCCCACCATATTTGTTTACAGCTGTAAACTAAAGGACGAAATATTGATATGGCCGTAGTACGAGGACGGATGTGGCAGGGTGGGCACTAAAATCCGTGATAACACAGAGTTGGACCGTTGCTCATGGGTAAATATGTATGAACACCTAACTTGAAATTGATACAGTGGCTTGTAATGGTGATGACTTTTGCTGGCGTTTGATATATCTAGCGACCAGATCGACCCTTAATTCTCATTGGATATTTCAGGAGACTATCGGTAAATAGTCTACACCGGCTACCTCTCCATCAGCACGTTGATTGGTTGGCATTTGTTGACATCAGTGAATCATACCATCAGAGAATCGTGAATAATTTTTCCTCCTCCAGTTATCTAAGAACTGTCTTCAGTCAAATACGTAAAGGATTTCATCAATGAATATTTTTCCACCTTAAAACGTCGTGTGTAGCAGTCAATAAAAACGTTTCGCGAGAGAATGAAAACGTTAAGCAATGACGTTACCAACCAACCAATCGGAGTTTGAAGTCAAACTCCAACTTTACATTGGACAAACTGTCAGATTTGTCCCTGTCTTTATAAAAGTTTATAACTTAAACCACTGACGGCAAAGAAAGAAAAAAAGGCCAACGTAAATACTCCCCGCAACTGGTTAAATAGCAATTGCCGGCGCAGTCATAGATCTATCCATTTGGTGAAACCTCCAAAAAATTACTAGTGTATACGGCCAGTATTCGATAGCAGCAAAGCCTCCCCCAGTTGCCCACGTTCGACCTGATCATCAGCCCTTCAGGAAAACGAGCAACACGGGAAATCATAATTCAGCCTTCAGGGTTCCTCTCACACTTTATATCTTTCTGTACTCCTACGCTGGTCGGCCAGGCAACATATGCAGGGGATGTATATGACATTACTTAAGCATGCGCTTTTAAATTACTGAACATCAGACTCAAACGACAGACCCATCTGGACCAATAGTAATTTACCAGGTCTCACGGTACTGTTATTATGGAGAGAACGAGCAGTAAGATGTGATCAGTTCACAGTTGATGTATTTGATGTGGAGAGACGTACACTGATGTAACTGTCACATCACATGTGAATACATGCACAGGATTAGACTAATATTTCATATCTACTTGGAGTGATACTGGTATGATAAACAGCAGGAAATGTTAAAAGGTGGTAGGCCGGTATCATCGGAGTACGCACTGATGAACAGGCGAGAAAAAAGAGAGACTATTAGGTGTGAATGTGCCGAGTAGGGCAGATGGTGGAATGTCTGATCATTACCTGGTGGAGGCGAGGGTGAAGATTTGAAGAGTTTTTTCTCGGAAAGGAGATGGCATGAGTGAGAAGAGGATGGTGAATGTGAGTGAGCGTATCAAGTCAGGACACAATTACAGTGACGCAACGAACGGAGAAAACTGACGACGGCTATAATGACGTAAAGAACCTGTCAAATCTGTATACATTTGAAATAATACAGAAAGATGTCTATAGTATGAGAAGTCACTTAGAATATTTAGGTCTATGGTCTTTGTCTGACTTCATAATGAACCTTTGGTACTTCTCTCTGGTATAGCAAAATGACCCCGAAGTAATTCAAAGGATAATATAAGTTTCTTAGATTATAGTTAGATAGAAATTTCGTAAGATTTAACGAAAGTCATTTAAAAGAATGATTAGATAATTTTTCATGATCACTAACTGCCCTAGTTATCTAAACTTTTTGTATGCTGAATGTGGATCACTGATGACTCAGGATCTGGATCTATCGGATCGCTGATGACTTGGGATCCGTACCGTTGGGATAATTGATGACTTAGGACAGGGAACATTTAGATCACTGGTGACCTAAGATATGGAATACCTGGAACTTGATGCCTTTAGGTCTGGATCATTCTGATCATTTATGATAGGTTTGGGACTGTTAGGTGATTGATGACCCAGGATCTGGATCGTTCGGATGACTGATGACTTACGGTCTGGATCGTTTGAATGATTTATGTTGTAGGACCTACACAGTTCGGATGATTGATGACCTGGGATCTGGATCGTTCGGATGATTGGTGACTTACGGTCTGGATCGTTTGGATGATTTATGTTGTAGGACCTACACAGTTCGGATGATTGATGACCTGGGATCTGGATCGTTCGGATCATTGATGACCTAGGAGATCTAAACCTTTCAGATAACTGATGATTTATAGGCTCTAGATCAACCATACTGAAATATACAGTCCAAGAACAAGCGTTTGAGTCTCAGAATAACTATTTCTGGCTTGGTTGTAAACATATGATCACGGAGTGACTTGGAGCTGATCAGTATTGGATAGTTAACTATTTGCGACCAGTGATAGTAACTAAGGAGTGAGGTTTACCTTTATCCTGGGTAAGAAGCAGAGTTAGCTTTCGTTTCCCGAGAGACAATTTGACAGATTCTTTCATCTTCTGCTTTTGGATATTGAATCAACTACAGTTGATTCCTCGGTTGATATGTCTGTCGTCTCACTATTGTGCTCCATTATCTACTTTTCTGAGTGGATCTTTTGATGGATTGTATTGTCTGACTTCACCTGTCGCTGGACTTTGGTGTATTGAATGAGTGCATCGTTCAATCGGCTTGTGCTGTCTAGCAAGTACTTCGTCCTGACCTTTTAGTTTATCTTTGCGTCGATTGTGTTCTCTGGCCTGAATATGTTGCATTTGATACTCTGTTGTTTAAATCTAATCCTTTCTATCTAGCTGGGCTGCATGATTGCTTTATTGGTGCTTCTTGAGGGCACGTCACTCTTCCTTACGCAATGACAACAGCAGCTGAATTCAAAGAGCAATAGACCGCTGGGTCCTAACGAGGCTGTTTATGATAGTGGAAGAGATCAAAAACTCATGGATTAGTGAGGTAGGAGGAGAAAGACATATAGATCTTTTCAAAGGAGAAGACCTGTAAACTTTTCATATAGCTAAGGAGGTGCAAATGATGTCAGTCGTGGATCTGAGGCGCAATATTTATCAAGCCTATCCTTAAAGGTACCTATGGTACGGCTCTCAACAGCTCTAATCGCCAAATCATTCCATATGTTAACAATCCTATTGAAGAAGTACTTATATCCATTACCATCCTTTTCATCCATCCCTGTGACTTCCCCAGATGTCTTGCGGAAGTCAGCGAGCTGGGTTCCACGTTCAACAAAGGATTACAGTCTGTCGAAATCTATGTAAAGAGATTTATACAACTCTCTGTAGGTCTTGTCGCAACAGTGATTACCTACCGGGAGAAGAAATTGGGTCTAGGCAAAGATTACGTCTCTCTCTCTCTCTCTCTCTCTCGTCACAGTTCTGTCGTGATCAGTCACACCTCGTGCCATACCCCTCACGACCTCTGTCACAACCTCTATCACCACTTAACGTCACAGCACCTGCCACAGTTCACGTCATAACATATACGGTATGTGTTGACATACACCTGTCACAAATGGCTAGCATACTGCGGTATAACCATTCAGTGTCCGTGCTTCAGCAAGGCACGTATCGCTGAAATACGTAAAGCTTCCCTGTAATTCAATTTGGAAACCTGGACCATAAATCAACGTGCTTGTTCTTACGGCGAGGCGATGCTTTTGTAGTCTTGCTGTTAACGGCGGCCAAATTATTGCACTGGACGTGGTGATCGTGTGGGCTGTATAGCGCCGAAGGGATTACAGAGGTCACATAAGGTCTTTGTTAGTCCCATAAAGTACAGATGATTATAAGCCGTTACAAAGGTGATTTGCTACCCTACCTTATAGTCCTTTCATCTGGTTTACTCGTTCACTTGATGCGGAAAGTGGACACGATCTCCCAATTTAACAACAAGGTATTGTGTCATTTCAACCAAGATTTCTTTAGAACGTTATCAAAACGGTTCATTATTCTGACTGTCTAGCACATACTGTTCTAGCGACTGTCCATAACTCTGGCCAAACACTGTACATGTATCGTTTGTTTTCTTTCATATTTGTTCGCCCTTCCCCGCTTTGGCGCCAGGAACAGACGAAGGCAAGGACGCATTCGCTCACATCCATTCCCTAGCTGTCGTGTGCAATGCACCAAAAACACAGCCCCCTATCCACAGCCAGACCTCTAGCACCATTTTGTGGTTTCCTCCTGCTGCTTCATATCCCCTGGTTTCGTCCATTGACAACAAGTCGCTCCCTGTATACCACATTGCTCCAATTCACTCTAACCCGTGCACGCCTTCCAATTTCCAGCATCTTCAGGCCTCGATCGCTGAAAATCTTCCTCACTCCATTGCACAATCTCCAATTTGGTCTCCCCCTTCTCCTTGTCCTCTCCACTTCTGACACATACATCCTCTTTGTCAATTGCTCATTACGTATAATGAACACATAAAGAGATGATTAGCTCTCCTTACTACAGCAGTGACAAGATATTGTAGTATAATGGTGTTCCTTTCTCCATACGTGTGGTCTACGTGAAACATATCATTGTTGTGGAAAAAAGTCTGCTATTGCCAATATGCGATTCACTTTCTTTAAATACATGGGCTAGCTCTAGCCTTATTATAGTTCTTAGAATTGTGCTGGACAAGCAGTCTCTTTATCGAACGTCAGTTTGGCTTAGGGATCAACTTCATCATATTGCTGGAGACCTGCGACAGAGGAAACTCATCATAGTTTAACGTCAGTCCCTTTACCGGTAATGCAAGCATGCATGAGTACAGCTTCAGAGACTCGCACGTTATATTCTGATCTCAGGGTATCTAACAGGGCAAGTAGTAGTGACAGCTCGTTTCTCCAAGGCTAAGAGCAATGAGTATGGCGAGCGGCTCCGACTGCAAGGTAGTTGTCCAGTTATTTGCTGTTTTTCCCTCTACTTCTGAACCAACTGGCTGAGTTAAGATGGTAGAACTTCCAGTCCCCCAAATGACAAAATCAAGTGAACCGTCAGTGCATATGATGTGTGTTCTTTGCAGTCTCGAGCTTCTGTATCTATTCAAGAACGCTGATTTTGACAACGGTATCAGGCAAGGCGCCCTAGTGTTATATGGATACATATTGTAAAGTGAATCGTTAACAAAATTCAGAAGCTGTATCCTGTGTTTATTCACCAACCCAATTTACACAATTTACGTACCGTAATGTGTATATTGAAATTCAGTAAAGGTTACAATACGTACAGTAATTTCTACATTGATAACCAGAATATTTCATGTTACTCCCTTGGAGAACGATAATCTAAGCATTGTCATGTAATTGACAGCCATTTGAATCAATTGCCTCATGGCGTATGCATTTTAACAATATTAAACAGGGGCAGTATTGCCTGGATCACAGAGTGGTCAGTTCTGTCATGAGACTGATATCAAATATTTCATGTGGAGCGCCAGGATTAGGTCGGTCTTTCAGCGCGTAAAGTACACGTAAAGTAACGTAAGTGGTTGCGGGGACAGCGTCTTCTTAAGTATACCAGTGGCTTTAGAATTTTCTTGGGGAAGACACAGGTTATGGGTTGAGGATGTGTACATAATATGATGTTAGAGGAATGCTCGAACAATGGGCTGCATCAGGGTCAGGTTAATAGCTAAACGTCTTGTGTTACGCCCTCGGGCAGGAGGATTCCTTTTTGTTTACGGTTGTCTTAACGGAGGGTCAGGTCGGCTCTGGGTAGTGGAAGGAGTACTTGTAGCATCTGAACACAGACCGGATACAGACAACGAATTTGCTTCACTTAACAGGTCATAGGACCAGCAGATATACAACTGCACCGACAGCTGCTTTTTAGCGGGTAACAGAAAATAATACGCGCTAGTTGTTTAGCCGTCAGCGGTTTCAGTGACGTCAGCATGAAAGACACCTCTAATTGGTCCTCCCACATGACGCAGGTGTGTGACGTCAAATGTATGCAAGAAATGCTCTCATCGGTCGGTTCATTCCAGTACCTATCGAAGGGAACGTTCTGATTTGCCTGATTTCCATGACGGGAGAAGGAAAAGGCGAGGAAGATCTAAAATCCTGACGTACCAGTAGGTCAAGAGAAGGCAATTGTTTTAAAAGGGGAAACAAATAAAGAATTGATTCGTAAATATGACACAATGTTGTCAACAAAATATAAGCTGTTTAGAGTACGAGAGGTCAAGCAGCCAATTATATATTGACGGTTTGTTTAAATACCCAATACGAGTTGGAATTGTTCCATAGGCGAAATATATTCAACGCTTTCAATATTCATTATTATTGCAAGCCATTGTATCACAGGCGAGTTAGGTGTTCATACATATTTACCCATGAGCAACGGTCAAACTCTGTTTTATCACGGATTTTAGTGCCAGCCCTGTCACATCCGTCCTCGTATTATTGTCATCTCAATTTTTCGTTCTTTAGTTTACAGCTGCAAATTTTTTGACGTGCATCCTCGTCGTTAAACTTCAGAGAGTCTCAGTGTAGCTCACAACTGTTCATGTTCAAGGCTTCAAGGACAACGTATCTTTCATGTACAAAAACTTGAGAGTAACAACTACTTTCCTTTCCTTTGGATAAGTTTTCTGAAACTGATTTGCCAGGGATTTTACTTCTATATCAACCAGCGTAACTTTAAGACGCCATGAAAGAAAATTGCGAATTCCCTTGCATATATATATATATATATATATATATATATATATATATATATATATATATATATATATATATATTTTTTTCCTACCCCAGGAGTCCTCTCTATCCACATGAGGCTTCTGCAGCACTCAGGAAGCTGCTCACGCCCAACGATCGGGACCGAAGGTAATACAACGTTGTGATGTTGTGTTTGCGTCTATGTCCAGAAAATGCAGGGCAACTAAGTAGTAAGTGGTCGGTGTCTCCTTTATGGTAGATGCATCGTGAGCATGATGGTTCCTGGGATATGTTGTAACGGTATCTGTAGTTTTGTTGGGATGAGTGATGCCTTGGGTGAATGCGGGATAGTGTGGCTCGTGTTATGTCTGGGGAGTATGTCTGTTGAGTTGGAGTTTGAGACTGAATTGGGAAGGTCTGTCGTTTAGCGCTGGTCGGGTTATTTCAGTATGTATGTGCTTTGTCAGAATTATAGTTGTTGGGAGTGGGGGAGTCTGTAAAGTAGAGGTTACTGAAGTGTAAGGAAGGAGCAAGGTTATTTGCTCCACTTGGCGGTTGATGGTTAGTTATAGAACGATTTGGATGAGTGCGGTCTAGTGCTGTTGCACAGAAGTGAGTACCGAGCATATGTATACATACGTATATCTTTACATCTGTCCGTTCATAAATACTCTACGACCCCATTTCGGAAAGGATTCTGCAGTTTCAATCCTGCGTTGTAATGAGTAGCAGGGACAGAAAGGATTCCTCTGAAGCAAAAACGTTTGCTGACGATGACTGCACTCTGTTTTGTTAAATGATATTTTCTAAAACTTTGCCAAAAGGCAACACCTGCTGGTGATGACCTGATGACAACATCTGATGACGACCTTACGACAACACCTGGTAACGACCTGATGACCTCTGGAGTGTTTCCCAAAAGACAGGGTCGTTCTCAGGCCTTTACATAAACTATTATGAAACTGCAACTGTGAGTTTCATATTACCACACTGTAAAGAGACGAGGAATTAAAACTAGACACAGGAAAACAGAACCCCAGAGCCAAGTGGAGTGATTAGGAATGGATAAGCACAAATGAGTGCCTGTGTTGGGAATTAATAAGTTTTACACGAATGCTTCGGGCGGAAGATAACCGAGTTTTACACTGGGCCTCGGTTGAGGATTAAACAATTTTCACACGCGTGCCTGGGGTGGGGAGGACAAACGAATATATACGATCGGGTGTAAGAAAAGATCCAGAAGAGAATGTTGGATCCTCGAGAAGGTAGTGAAATCTTCGTAAGACAGACACGGATATAGGATCATGTTACGTGCACAACCCGTGGCTTTTAATCCGGATTCTGCATAGGCGAACGTAGCGTACAGCAGAAAGCGGCATATCAGAAATAAGCAAACATAAATGAACGTGAAAGGGAAATACAGAACAGAACCAGAGCGGAAGCGACGAGGTAAAATATAGCTTGGCTCTCTAGTCTGGAAAAATATTTACTGCAAACTCTCAAATTTTAGAGATGTAAATTTCTAATTTGCATGTTATTCTCAGTAATTTGTCTCGTACTCTGTAAGCTGCTGTGAGTCTTCCAAATTCATACTTGCTACCTATAGAGAAGAAAATGTCCTCCGTGAGTATAAATGTGTAGCTGTTTATAGCCTTCCTTTTTACGTGTATCTAGCTGTAGGCACTACTGTTCCTTACTGGTAACAGTTCATTACAAAGACCCTTGTAATATAACTAAGCGCCCTGTAATTTCGTCTGTAATTGATACACAATGGTCTCACTGTAAAGGAGCAGCTCGTACATAGACAACTGACCAGTTGACTCCGTCATAGAGCACTTCACTGTCTTTACCGGCTTCCATCTATTCTCTTTTTCTTTCTCCTCTATGGTCACACACACACGGGCCTCCGTGGTACGGTGGTTAACGTTACTGACCTTGAGCCATCGTGGATCCGCCCGGGTTCGAATCCGCATGGTGTCGAATCTGGGGTGAGGCAGCAGGCCTACACCCTACCCAGGTCCTCATCCTGCCCTCGGGGCTGGTTGA
This sequence comes from Panulirus argus, assembly GCA_038088735.1. Classification (NCBI taxonomy): domain Eukaryota; kingdom Metazoa; phylum Arthropoda; class Malacostraca; order Decapoda; family Palinuridae; genus Panulirus; species Panulirus argus. The sequence goes on along the minus strand of JAYMFT010107675.1, from coordinate 4,727 downwards.
TAAATGGTTACCTGGCTTAGGCTGGCATGTGTGTGTGTGTGTGTGTAAACACTCACAGGAGTAAATATATGGTAAATAAATGCAAGTTTAAGAGACGGGGCAACACGAGTGTAAAGCTCTCTCACCGAAACACATAATTAGTCACCACACTTTCCCTCACACACTGGAGCCATAGTTCTGGCCCAGGATGTACTGGTATCTGTCACTGACGTCCACATGGAGCTAAAATCACCGTAAAGGTTCTCCCAGTCAGCCATGAGTCGAAGGGTTCCTGTCTTCAGTGAAGCAAACATCAACAACCGCTTGCTGTCATTCCCTTTCTCGCCCTGTTGTCTAATTACATGATAGTTTGCCGGATCACGACAACTTAATGGGTCACTCCTCCTTTGGTGACGTATCTGAATACACAACACCAGTTCGCCATTACTGAGCTAGAAGTTCTACTCATCCGAAGTGATTCACAAGATTGTTCCGTAGGGATTTTAGCGAGATTTATCATTAGAGCGTTTTCTCTGAAGTGAGGTAAAGAGGGAACACCATGGGAGCTGAAGTAGGGTGGAAGAGGGGACGAAGGTCCTATATGCACTGAGAAGTGTAGGGATGGAGAGGTTATTGTCTGTTCAGGCAAAACTGGATGCGTTTGAAGATACGCCACTGGGCCTCAACTTACGAAGAGGGTTACGTTCATGGAAAAACTGTCGCAAGCTAAAACCGTAACAATGGGGAGTATCTGGTCAGGAACGTAACCTCCCCCTAATAACACGAATTTCATTGGATTGACTTACGACGGTTTTAGGTTGGGACATGTTTTCTTGTGGGACTCCCAGTTATACCCTCAACCGCCATGTCATCTACTTGTGTTCGTCTAAATTGCCGGTCACTAGGACTCGATCCTTTGCATTAAATTTGCTCAGGCAATCACTTAGATCCTCTCATAAGAGTTTTCTCACTTCCTCACTCCTCTCACCACCGGCTGCGTAGGTAGTGACAGTCACCCATTTGTCATAGTCTACTTTCCTTTTCTCCAACATCAGTCTTGAATTCAGAGCCTTGCACTCGTCCAAGCAACGCCTCCTTCGTCATAAGTGCCAATTCCTCCTTTGCCGTTGTCTTTACACTAATCCAAGACTTTACCACTCGAGCTTTCCCAGACCATTCTAACCCCTTTCCCCTTGAGCTTAGTGTTACTCAGTGCCAGAACATCCAGGTTCCTTTTCTTAGATAAAGCAACTAATTCTCCCTCCTTCTTATCCTTATGATAGATACACATATCTGAACACCCCTAGCCTCAGCCTTCGGGGAATCATCCTCCATAGCTCTTTCTTCTCTTCCTTCTTACGATACGCAGGAGACATTAGTATTTTTTTCATATTTTCGTAAACCCACGAATAAGGGGAACTTGTGAATCAGAAGAGAGAATCCTGTCCCTTTGATGTTGTAAAGTGCTATGTGGAAGTAATGTCTGTAGTTTGAGTTCCAATATCCTGCGTGTATACGTGGCAGGGAATATGACAGCCACTGCGGCGTTGGATCAAAGAGCCGCTGTTACTATTCAAGACGACGTCCGGGCTTTAGTACCTCCCTGGTCTGCCCCACCCTGCCACCTACCAATACCATGAAAAGTTAAGAGACAAACTTTTGTTCATCATCTTGGATGCTGTTCGTTGCCGGGCGCAGTTTGAAAAGGAAACTACTCTAAGACCATCCCTGCGAAGTTTGGTTGATATTGGCCCGGTTGTTTCAGAGAAGAAATTGATATATGAAGAGATAACGAGCGGGTGACGACGGACGCCAAATGGGGTCAAAAGCTCACATTTCCTTTAGCCAGTTAAGCTAAAATGGTAAAGATATCACGATATATTCTTCGGAGTTTCTGAATGTGCTCTAAGACATTTTTGGCACGTAGTAGCGGGAAAAGTTATATCTTAGAATATATGATCTCTGTTCAAGTGTTTCTACGAAAGACTCAAGTACGGTCCAGTGGTTCCGATATGGGTATGTGAGTGATCATCGATGCCGGCCGCTGTGTTGAGGTCGCTGCCGGGTGCAGCGAGTGGTAAAGGTCTGTCGGCAGATCCGTCTTCGGTGGTCTTATATTGAGTTTTCAGCGGTCCTAGGATGTGGGCTTCAGGATAGTCCAGGCTTCACTAGTGTGACCTTCACTAGTCTGGATTTGTGACCTTCAGACATCCTGGCCTATGCACTGTGTTGGTTTCAGCTCGTGAGCTTTGACAGTCCCGTAGAAAAAGTCCAGCGACTTATAATCACAGCGAATACTGTATGATCTAGCTTCAAGAGACAATTACCACTATATCTAACCCTCGTAGAGCATACGTTGCCAACACTTGCGGTAACCTCTATGTAAGAATGGCTTGATTTCTGATTCAATCGAGAGACTTGTAAGAAAATAATGATGAGGATAATGAATGGATTTATCATCTCGAGGAAAAGAGCGCTCGAGACTTCCTTCCGCCGTATTATGACAGTGATTCACAAATTAAAAAAATAAAAGCGTATACGTGAAACAGCCGAGGAGATGAAACAGGATAGATGGTGAGATATATCAACAGAAATATACAAATTAAGATTCGTTGCCATGCTTCAGAACAGGACGATGTCCTAGACAGAGTAGCCCTTACAGACGATACTTTTTATTTAATTCCTCTCGTTTTTAAGATTAAGCTCTCTCAATAGGAATAACTCTGCTGTATAACATTAGACTGAGTTTATCAGTCGAGGCGTCCAATGAGCAAACATGTATGTAAAAAAAAAATCGAGGGAATCACAACTTATACCTGTACAGACGTCTGTGTGTGTGTGTCTTGATAGTGTCTGTACAACGCTGTACATGAATACACTGTGAGTAAATATCATTTGTGACCACGTGTTTGGTGATCGTCAGTCCCGCTGACGTTACTACCACTCCCGTGGCTCTAAAGTCTTGCTGACAGTGTGCTGAAGTTTGAGGCTCCACAGCCACAGTGACAGTGTGACACAGTGGCTCTATAGCCTCACAGACAGTCCGTCCACGTGCGTGGATCCACGGCCCTCCTGACATCCTGAGTAACAATATGAAACGAAGATAATGGAAAAGGAAAAAAAAGCTAGCTACATATTCTGCTGGACTGTTCTCATACGAGCAAAATAAGAAACGCATGCAGAACAGAACTGCAAAAGTGAGCTGAATTTGTTCGATAATAATATATGAAAGGAAGTGGGAATATTCATTGATAAAAATGCGAGTACTTTGGTGACGATGATGTGTATGGACACATTCGCAATTACCCTACTGATAAATTAAGTCAACTAAGGACTTAGAACTGCTTGATCTCCAGTGGTTCAAAGAGTATGAAAATACCTGATAGTGGGTTCAGGTCGATGCCTTTTCGCAATGGTTAATGTGATAGTGATATTACTCACTTGCGCCCTTATCTGACATGCATAAATTCCCAAACATTTTCTTGCTGACCAAATACTCAGTGGACGAGCGAATGACTTGGGCGAGAGCCAAGAAATATATTACGGAATATGTTGGTTTCGACAGCAGTGGTCGGGTTTCCACTAATGTTGAGAACAGCCGTTAGGCTTTTGTTTAGAAACAATGCGTGTGGGCTATTATTCCTATCAATTGCCAGGGTCATTAAGGCTGTCAGCGTCAATATACGTTTAATCACCAGCAGAAAAATAATGAACACCTTTTTCAGGTAAAGATAATTCTAAAACCACGTCAATTTGCATTATACATACGTCCCATGATACTTATGTGGACAAAAATGCATAAGTATAACCTTAATGACATTTTCTACTTATGTATCGATTCTTTTATTTCTTCCAATATAAATGAAACAGTTATGTCTCTCGGTACTCTCATAATTTCCTAGTCATAACAAATCATACGAATTGTTCCCTTCAGACATTTATGACATTTCTTGCGGAGTTCCGACTCGCTTTCCCCTTCTCTTCCCTGTCGAAAGGTCAACTAAACTAGTCCTCTATACTGGTAAAGAGTTCAAGTGCTGTCACAGTGTCTTGGACCTCACACAGTACACAGTCAGAAGTAATTCCTTAACTTCTGTCCCACCCCATCCCGTGGGAGGGGACACACCCCAGCCGTGGGATAGGACAGACTCGGACGACGAGGGAAAGTTAGTGCCATAACGAGAGACGAGCAGTGCTACAAGTCCCCTACCCAATCCCTTATGTAATCCATTTAATAGTCCTTCAACACCTTCTCTATCAACTCACTTATCTTCCTCTCCTAATCGACCACCTTCCACTCCTTCCATCCATCCATCACCACACGCCCATCCCTCCCGCTACCTTAGGTCTTCAGCCTCACACACTCCATCACACTTCCATCATCAACCCGTTCCTCAACTCGTATTACCTCCGCCATTCCCCTGTGTCAGCCTTCATCAGGAAGCCACTCTTTCTACACCAGGGCAGCTTTCCTCCTGTTTAGTGAGACTATGAAAAAAAAGAGTTTTTCTCCTGAGGTTCAACACCTGTGCTGTCTCGGGCAAAGATGAAGAGCTTTTCTTTTTTTTCGAGGTTTTATGTCAATCGAGAGGACGTCTCTCTCTCTCTCTCTCTCTCTCTCTCTCTCTCTCTCTCTCTTCTTGCTTTCATCTCCATATACGCTTATGTATGTGCACTTGTGTATACGCGTATATGCATACGCCTCTATATGTATACATGCGTGTGTGCGTATACTTAAAATGGTTATA
>JAYMFT010107664.1:0-13599 GCA_038088735.1 Panulirus argus | reverse complement strand
TTTGAAATATATATATATATATATATATATATATATATATATATATATATATATATATATTCGGAAACGTAACGTGAGGTGGTACACTAATTGCCAAGTACACAAAAACTGACACTCTGGGAACGAAAGTAGGGTCCTTTGATGATACGACCCGGCCTCTGACCTGACCCAGTACAGGCTACCAAACCTAAGGGTCGTACCGTCTTGGTCGAGTCGTAACCATCTTGTTCAGGGGTCATCAGTTCAATCATGCTCACGGGGCGGGGGCTGAAGAATCCAATGAATAAGGAAGCCAGGATCAACCAAAATACGCCTCAACCATCACCACTTTAAGATTTGTTTTTCGTTAACTCCGACACAGACGAGGCCTCGCCCTACCCCCAGACATAAACAGATCACTACAGAATATCTGAAAAGTTTTCTCACGCACTTCGTCTTGAAATGATTATTAAACTTACTCACAGACACAACGGTCCTGATCTGCAGTCTTCATAGAGCGTTGGGGAGCTCACAAGAACCTCTGAGGTGACGAAAAGACATTACAGAAAATATGAAAACGTCTTCCTTTTAATTAGCGTGAGGAAGATAATGCCAGCTAAATATATACTCTCGCATAACTCTTGTGTAATACTTAATACATTCTTCAGAAATTCTATTTTTACTCGCGTTACCAGCAGGATGATCTCATGTGAATAAGATGCATCTGGGAAGGTAAACAAAACAGGACTAAAAACTGGATCTTGTAGAAAGTCATCGCGCACAGAAAAACTAGTGTAACCACAAATTATATTCTATTTTACATATACGTTCGAGACGAGAGGAGTGTCGGGCTATTACAGTGTAGATGATATTCATAGTGTGTGTGTGTGTGTGCGTGTGTGTGTGTTGAACTACCGTAGTCTGATAGTGTGGCAGTGAGGTCCAGAGGTGTACCTAACCGCGGTCTGCCCAGCTTCAGCCAGGTCCCCCAAAATGCGAGGAGGAGGTATACACCACACCAACTCTCACTCATAATCTCCTGACACCGCACCTAAGTTTACCTCAAACTAAAATGAGGTTTACCTTCTCATCATGTAGTTCAAACAGCGGTTTATATCCCAGTGTGTTTTCAGTGTTAACTTCTTATCTCCCTACAGCGGTTTACTAAACCCTGACGCAGGTTTACCCCTCTATTGTGCCTATACAAAGTGATTTACCCCACCCCGACTCAGGTTTATCCCCTCTGTCATATCTCCCCACAGTGGTTTACCCCACCCCTATGCAGATTAGCCCCTCTATCATATCTCTACACATGGTTTACTATACGCTGCTTTACCCCTGCCACACCTCAATGAAATGGTTTACTTCACCCCTTCGCAGGTTCACTCCTGCCTCGAGTGCGTGGTGGCGTGTTGGTGTAACACACACACACACGTCGTCCTCGTCTGTGGGTGTTGTTAGGGCCGGACCCCCCCCTCCCCCCACCCCACCAATCTGAGCAACATCTACACATGAAATTATTAGCTTCGACTTCCCCGCTCATATAAGGTCATAACGCTGGCACACTGCAGGGCTTGCTGTGGTTCCTGGGGAGGGAGGGAGGGAGAGGGAGGGAGGGAGGGAGGGAGGGAGAGAGAGAGAGAGAGAGAGAGAGAGAGAGAGAGAGAGAGAGAGAGAGAGCAACCAACAAACTCATCCCCAGGATAGTTAGTCTCACCCTTACCTCCAGTCTACAGAAGGGCGAGTATGCATTAAAAAGCTGTAGTGGTTGATCGGGCACACATATGCTCTTACAACACTGAAAGGGCCACCAGTATTGTTTCCCCAGGACGGACGGACCGCATGCCACACCCACCTCTCATTTCAGCTCAAGTTATGACCCCGTCGTGACTCTTGAAGGTCAGGCCACATGTAAATACAGGACATATGTCGGTTAGCTGTTTACTATATTCTACTCGCGACACTTGCCAGATGCTTCTGGTAACATTGTACAGGAAAACCTAGTGACGGCACTGGGATCCCGATTTCTCTATCAAGAAATGAAGTATTGAAACTGAAAAAAAAAACTGTATTCTCAAAAGCTTTAAACTCTCATGTGGGGAGATGGGGTTTACAGACATGGTCAGGATATGAGTATCATTGCAAAAAGGTAAAATACTGGTTAGGTCGGGCACTGCGCATGTGTGGAGCTTTATGACGACTGCAGATAGGCTACTACTACTACTATTACTATTATACTATGTCCTCTCCACGCTCACACTGGCCTATGACCTGACCCCTGTGAGTCAGGTTGTATGCTAGGCCTACTCAAAGGTCGTACACCGTTGTCCTCCAGACTCGTGCATCTGTTTTTAACGGTCGTTCGAACATGGTCAAGGGTAGTACCGTGGTGCTTAAAGTCGTTCCGTCGTGCTCGAGGGTCATCCCGTCGTGCCCAAGGGTCGTACCGTCGTGCTTGAGGGTCGCACCGTCGTGCTCAATTATCATACTGCTGTGCTCAAGGGTGCAAAGCTGGATGCCACGCTGGCCACCAAGCTGGACGCTTAGCTGACTGGCGGCGGCGGCGGCAGATGCTCGGCGGTCGCCTCCCCTCCACTCTTGGCGGCTTCGTTCGCACCAGCAGAGGGAGGGAGCAGCTCCACACGAAGAAAAAACGTTCATGAATCTTAAAAATCAGAACAGTGGCGGACCTGGATAACACGTCGTCACCAAAAGGACAACAGTAGACTGGCTACCTACATGAGGAAGCTGACCCAGCCCGATGACCAACAGAGAAAAAAACTAAGTTAAATTCTCGCGGTCGGCCGGGGTTACAGAGAACAAGACAACAGCGTGAGAGCGGGCCAGGAGCCACCCACCCAACAAGGATATCAAGGCCAGAGTACCGGCACTCACCCTCCTTTGACCAGGGCATCTTTTGTCTTACTTAGAAGTAGGGCAATTCCCCCATTAGTCCCTGCCTTCTCCTACAGTACTCGTGAGCAAAAAGCCCTTTTATGCCCCACCAAAGAAACTAAACCTTTTTAGGGCGTATTTGGTATAATAATGTGAACTGCAATATTCCTTATTAGCTTTCCATCGTCATGATAGTTATCATTTATCACCACGCACGTATATGATGAGCCCTTCTAAAATTCTGCTCCATTGGTAAAAATTCCTTAAAAGATGCCCTGCGTCTGACCACCCATGACCAACCCCAAGGCCCTCTACACCCGACCCGCCTCACATCAGATACACCACAGCAAAAAACATAACAAGAGGGCAGGCGAACCATCACGCGCCATCCTATACTACGGTACGACCGCCAGGCGGGGTCCGAACCAAGCTTCGGGCGGACCAAATAAAGCCCGCACTTCAAGGGAAAAGAAAACGTCGATTACCAAGCTAGGACCCAGGTCTTCTCAGGGTAAGGTACGCTTTTGCACTTTCAATTCTTCGTAGATGACGAGAATGCTATATCAACAGAATTCCTTCTTTTTTTTTTCTTTTCCGTTGACAATGTTTCACTTCCACGTACTTCAACTGCTTCAAAGTGTCCGAGTCCCCGACCATATATGGCTCGGGCTATGATAATTCGGGCAGCAAGGAGTCGGTCACACTCGCACAGGCCAGCCACGTCCTGCCATTGCCCATTATGACAGTTGTGAGGCCCTGGGCAGCCAGGGTCAGGTCTTATGCAAACGACCTTCACGAACGGCGGATGGCTTCATTTGGGGCTTTCCTTCCGACACTTGCCAACACCATCCCCTCCAGTTGGAACCATTACGCGCGCACATCCCGTAAGGTTTTCTCGTTCCCCCCCTCTCTCTCTCTCTCTCTCTACCAGATCTTGATCGGGGACTTGGCTATTCTAGGCTACTTGTGATTCATTAAGCTGCTGTTGGTATTTACAGCCCGGGGAAAGCCAGAGACAATTAAAAGTGAAAAATAAAAAGATTATTCAAAAGAGATATGAGACTCCCTGTGTCGTGTATTCTTGTAGGGTGAGCGTGACGAAGGATTTAGATTCAACCCAATTACGAAATACTTCCTTAACCCCCGAGCACGACAGTTCAACCTTTGAGTATGATGGTCTGGCCTATGACCTGACGCTTAAGGGATCAGCTCATAATCCAGCCCATCATACCAAAATCGTACCGTCCCGCTCAATTTGTGATATTATTTATACACCGTCAACAATCGACGGTAAACTCCAAAAAATACATCAAGCAAACATGGCAAATAAATAACGATTGGCAGTGCATAGAATCCACACTGAACGTCACAAACCTGGACGACAGAAGAATATCATTAAGTACACAGCCATGAGAACCTATAGAGCAACGGTCCTGTCGTAGTGTTAAACGGTTGGCTAAACCATACCATAGGGAGAGGAGGTCCCCTGCCATGCTCCCCCTTGTGTATACAACGATGGTAATACAGTGGCTCCCCATGTTTACATCACTGCTAAAACATCTCCCTCTTGTATATACAGCCCCCCACTGAACCGTTCCCAGTCATGTATATTTATGCTGACAATCCATTTCCTCATCATGAGTTGGTTAAAGTATTCCAGTTACCGTAAGCTAGAAAACATTCATAACAATGTTTCTTAATATCAATTTCACTGTTATTAACGGCATACGACACTCATAATGCAGCCCAGCTCAACACACACATTATCACAGAACACCAAGACTCATGGAATCAGCGCCCCGCACATCTTAAGTCACCAGGAAGGCGTATCCAACACCTGAGGACAACGTAGGTCAGCCTCCATACTCGTGGTATGGGTGCTCGGTGGGAGACGGGTAAGGTGGTGCTTAGTGGAGTCGAGAGTTCGAACCCAAGTACCTCGCCACGATGACCTGCGTCTCTCCTATGCAAGAAAAAACAAAACGAATTATCGACCGCTAAATCATAAACCATCCCATTACGAACAACACACCTCAACTAAATCACATACCCGCCAGCACATCCGGTAACATAAACAAGCGGGACCATCACAATGCGGATCACTTAGAGGAGGTGCTCACTAATGGGCCTCCGGGACGCCTGGCGCACGACCCTGGGGCAGCTGTTACCACAGGCACCAGCTCCACCTGTCCTAACCTACCGCAGGGGAACAACCTACCACGTCAACCACCACCACAATAATGGAATGCCACCACGCACCATGTTATTACCTGCCCCAGCCACACTCTCTCTTCTCCATCCCCACTAACGCCTTACATGGCGTCATGCAATTTCTTGTGCTAAACTACTGGAGAGACTGGTACCTGCCGCCATGGTGAAGTCAGGCGAGGTCCATAACTTTGCCGACGGTCGAAAAAACAACAACAATATGTTATCATTATCTTACGAGCCCTTGAGTCCCTAGAACACGATGGTACGAGCCTTGAGTAGGACGATACGATCCTGAGTATGATGGCTTGAGCCCTGATCTGCCCTCAGCGGTAGGTCAAAGCTGAAGTCGTTATACCCATGGGTCAAGATGTCGTACTCAAATATCATACCGTAACCATCAAAAATAGTATCATGTATTCAAGGGGTTAATCTAAGAAACTATTTTACGATGAAATTACGCCCCAATCAAACACATAAAAACCCATGTTAAAACCTCCAGAAATTTCCATAAACGTAGAAAACTTGGACCCGATTAAAAATAAAATACCCAAATAGACGCGTTGCCTGAAATAGCTCGACAGAGGCACGCGAGGCAAACATGAGCCAAAGTTAGGTATTTCCATCGCTAATATGAGCGTCGAGCGCTACCATAGCCTCGGGTACTGCATGACATTCATGCACTCATAGCTGCCCTACGCCACAAACCTCGCATCTATTTACAGTCCGAAAGACAAAGCCAGACTGAGAGAGCAAACGAACCCCGTCTTGAGTGCGAGGATTTAGCACTGTCAATACAGTGAATGGTTCCCTTCAGTAACCAGAAACCCAACCCTTCACGTACAACTTAACCCTCCAAGTGCGATGATCTAATTAAAAACAGTACGACATGTGAGTGTGATGGCAACACTCTTGAGTACAACGAGAACGCTGTGGCTACAACGACGTGCACCTTCCATCACCATCATAAATATTGCCTGCAGTACGACAACAGCACAGAGATTTAACTCTAGCTTTACAACAGTCCATCCTACAAATGATATGTCCAGTGCAAATTACATAAGACTATTTATGACTAGTGACAGACAGAAAATGAAAACAGACTTGTTGCGAGATAGAAAAACTTGCGCGTCAAGTAACTAAAACCAGGTTCACTTGAAGAAAAAAAAAAAAAAAAAAGAGGAAAGCAGGCAACCCTACTTTCTAGAAGCCTCCTAACCTGACTGACGCTATGTCAGATAACCAGTAGGGGGAAAAAAGCAAAGGGCAGACCTTTAAGTGGGAGCTATTTCCTAGGCGCCACATAACATCTTCAGTTTATGCATAGAGCACGAAGGTCCGATCCTCAACCACGACCCTTTAACACGACGTTAAAATCCCTTGATCTGATGCCATGTTCACTGACTACACCCTAATGAGTCAGGTCGTCGTCATTCCTCCGGGTGGAGCTTTCGTGCTGGAGGGGTTCACCCGATACGTTAACTTAGCATTTCCATCAGCCTTGCCCGGCCACGCGCCCCGCCCCGCCCACCGCCAACCTACCCAACACACCACCGTCAGCCAACAGTTCTCCATCATTTTATGTAATTTTTCAGAGTAATGGACGTAGTGGTAGTTCCTTATGGTCTTCAGCGCAAAAGACATTCTTCAGTGCAAAGACATTTCTAATTTCATTTTCTGGTAAAGTTATGTGAATTCGAACGGTTATATCGCCCAAGATTCGCGAATATTTTCATATGCAAATAGCTACCGAATTGATGTTTGAGCTAACTTCGTCGGTTCATGGTCATTTTGGCTTTATGTCAGTCGACTGCCAGGGTCATTATAAAGCCATCGACGTCTGTTATTACCACTAACTGAAAAAAAAAATCATGTACGGTTTTTGTATATTTACCGGGTTTAATTAAGGTTATGGGTACAGTTTGTGTACTGAAGAGATAGTTATCTAAATACAGCCATCTGCTTAAGGATACATTTAGTCTGGCTTAGAGCATCACAGAAAGACAATCACACGATTTCACTTTTTTCTTGTTTCCTGCAACAAATTTCAACCCGTTCCATCTTGGTTCTTCACGGACGGATCGGCGGTTCGCTGCCCGTGTTACAACTGCAAGTGGAAAGTTTGGAAAATTGTTGGAATTAACAAACGGTAATTTAGTGCATATTTCATACTTTATTTTCAATTATGAGCGTGTTCGGCATGCAGTCAATATAATAAAAAATTCTATCTTGCCAACAATCTATGTATGTTCGTTATGAATAATGCATCACATTCGTTGCAGAGATTTACACCAGTGGCAGCATCTAGGTCCTGTCAAATACGTTCAGGTTTTGAGGCTCGGGTTCAGAGTCTTGGATTCAACAAAAAAACGAATGGTGGTGTGAGGTGCGCCTCGAGCGTGAGTGTGGAGGCTGAGCATTAGGGCTCACATGGCCTCTCCCTCCCCTTTCCCAACTCTTCCACTTCTCCCCCACCAGAGCATCATATGACCAAAACCTTCCCTTCCTGCGTGCTCCTAACACCACCTGCGACACAACCTCTGGAACAAATTTCCAAGGACAAGGAAGGAGCAATGTAACGATCAAATTCGCTTCCAAAACTTTTAATTTCAAAAAGTTGTTGATAAATTCTTCCCCCTCGGGTGTTAGCGGCCCGTCTGGGTCTGGGCAAACGTATCCACTGGGGCAGATGACGGTCGGGATGGTAATGGCGGCGGGGAGAGGTGGGTAGGGTGTCTGGCTCTGACCCTACCTGACAGGTGCAGCGGCCAGATCCCCTCCCATCCCCAAGACTCTACCCTGCTTCCCCGGCGCCAGCACCTGCTCCTTCCCCAACCTCCCCTTCCCCTCCCTAAGAGCCCACTTGAGGCCATTTGACCCTCCACTCCCCTCCTCCTCCCTCAGAGGGTAGAGGAGGGAAGGAGGACCACTGGTATGTGTTACTTTCTAGCCTCGTTTATCATGGAGGTCACCAACTGTTGCTACTGCACCACCATACACCACCACCAGCTGTCACTAACATACCATACCAGTTGTCACCACCACACCCCGCCTGTTGTCACCACCATACCCCACCAGCTGTCACCATCACAACACAATCAGCTGTTACCACTCCAACCGATCAACTGTCCCCACTACATCCCGTCAGCTATCACTACCACACTACACAAGTTGCCGCCACCACACCAATTGTCGCCACTACATCCAACGATCTATTACCACCACACTCCGTCAGCTGTCACCACCATACTACACCAGCTTTCACCACCAATCCCTGCCTGTCACCTCCACACTCCACCAGCTGTTATCGCCACACCCCACCAGGTGTCAACAAAACAATACACCAGCCGTCATCACCACCAGCTGTCACTACTATACCCACCAGCTGTTCCCACCACACCATACAAGGTGTCTTCACACTACCAGATGTCACCACCACCACCCCATCAACTGTACTACCACACCCTACCCGTTGTTACCACTACACCACACCCCGCCAGCTGTCACCACCACCACCACCAATGCTGCACCATACAGCATCACAGCTATCACCACTACAAACAATGAGTGTACACAGCCACCCGCATGCAATAACTATACAACAAATCACTACACGCCGGCCACTAGCATACATTCCTACCACTAAAGACCAACACGACACACCTGTCACCACCAAACACCACCACACACGTTACCACAACATACCTACAGTTACATCTGTTATCACTAAACGAAGCCAGACCAAACCTGGCAGCAGGCGCCACGCCCCTGGGAGGTCGAAGCTGGCGGCCTGTGCGTGCCCGGTGCCAGCTGCACGAAGCACGAATCCTCACTCACGCACGCCTCACACACACAAACTCAAACCTTGGTTGTAATTAATTCTATAAACCGTTGATTTATTATCGTTATTATTACACACATACAACACCAAGATTGGACGATGATGGTGACAAGCTACTAAAAGTTGGGGAGGGGGTTCATATGTCCTTGACATTTTTAAGACGAGGATGGAGTTAAGTGTGCGTATGAGGGAAGGTAAACATTATAACAGATAACGATTAGGCAAGCTGCGACAGCTGGCAACCCCTATTTGCCCCGGTCGCCATCTTCCTTGTTGCCTAATACATCTCATATGGACAAACCAAACCACCTGTCATCACATGGCTCTAGTGTTAGTGAGTTTTCTTGGTGCAAAGCATACCAAAGTTCGCACCCTCATCAGAAGAAAGTTCACACGTCCTCCAAACCCATCTTAGCAAAGGTATTTGGGCAGTGGTTCTTTTGCAGAATTGTCTGCACCGGTGGATCAAATAATTTGATAACTAGTATATTTTCACTCATTTCTATATTATCACTGGATTTCCCGTCTATACATATTTCTATTTTCCTTTTTCAATATCATCATTTACATAAATATCAATTCTGAAGAGTGTGAAGACTAATTTTGACGCATCAAATTCATCGAAGTCACGGGAGAGCTCATACAAGTCGCAATCTCGAAGTCTAAGGAAAGTGTTGGTTTACCAGAATCAAATCTATCAACCTTACCTAACCCCTAAGCAAGGAAACCTCTGCCCTACGAAACCTTGAGGTGGCGAAAGGAAAAGTAAGCTATGTAGAAAATAAAGTACTCGGCAAAATAAGATCTGACCCACCGATGCTGCTCGCCCTTAAAATGACCCCTTCTTAGAGTATTAGCTTAGAGATGATAGGAATCGTTAGTTCTACAACCTATGAATTTATAATCACAGAATTAACGTAAAAGTATGAACACATATCTACAAAGACGTCTCACTGGAAAGGGTGGATAAAATTCACAAAACGTTTTAGACGACTTTTGCATATCCAAAGAACAAAAGTCAAGGCAAATTGTAATCTTTATTTCACTATTTTCAAGTACGAATCTATTATACAAAAATCATACTTATTTGCAGAATATATGAAACCACTGTGGACGATCTTTCTTTTGAATTATGAATGAATTAAAAATGATTACAAAATTCACATGAACACGGATAGAACTACGAGCTCGCCAACTTTAGGACTAAAGTTGCTTTCTTTAGAGTTTCATAACATTAATATCATTATTAATGATATCATTATCTGTGAATCATGCTGAGGGAAGAGTTGTCGTACTGAGTGTGACAGATAATAAAATAATAATGACTAAATAAGGTATGTGTGGAAAATATGTAGAGAATATAATAAGAAACCCTGTGGATATGAAATAAGGGTTTTGAACACTGTCTAAGATACGCTACAAAGACCGTGCTGGGGTTTTGGCCGCTGTCGTAACCGACACCATGAGAGAACTCGGATAGTTAAGCCAATTGAGGGAGTTGCACAAGAGATATATACCCCGGCTGCAGCCAGTCACGTATGGAATGTACCACGGCTGTGTTGCTGCACTCAAGTACAGCCAGAACTTTCATACAGACCCTGTTGTTCTAAGCAGGGCCTGGCTATGTAGGCGTTCATGTGGGAGGTTACAAGAGGAAGCGGTTTGTAACACTCCCTAGAAAACGTGATACAGGATATAAAAGCGGCCTGTAATACTTATCGGGGAGAGGATGCAGGAGGAAGCGACCTGCAGCACTTATTAGGAGCGTGGATACAGCAGTCTATAACCTTCAAAGACACTGAAGGCTCTAATGCCCACTAAAGATGAGGATATAGGATACAATGTCCAGTAACACTAACCTGGGGTGGGGATACAAGATACAGCGGCCTGTAACACTGACCAACACCCCCTCAAGGAAACATAAGGGGCAACTATCTGGTAGGCAGGCGCAATGGCAGTGGGGTTCAGGTGACATTCAACAACACGGGCGGGTCTGTTCCCCAACACACTACCATCTTTAACATGACAGGTACTTTAGTTTACCGTTTACGCAAACACATTCCACCAACCACCATCGCTTTACCACCCACACTACCAATACACAGTATATCTTCTCTGAACAAGTATAATGACACTTTAAGCTGGACGATACGACCCTTGGATATCTTGGCCTGGCCTTAAGTGTCATGTGCAAAGCCAGGCCATCATACTCACTATGGGTCGTACCATCATGCTCCAGTGTCAAGACGTCGCGCTCGAATCATACTGTCGTGCTCAAGGGATGGTGCCGTACAGTCGTTTAAGGTTCGTAACGTTGTCAAAAGTGTCGTAATGCTGTGCACCAGATGTTTACTTACACCATTTCTTTATTTGAAACCAATATGATATCTGCGCTTATATTCATACGATTTTTTTATAGGCATTTTTTCCGTCCTAAATTAATGTTTTTGTCAACAGATAGTATTTTTATCCTCAACTGTTTGCATATCTAATTAAGTCACCAATATTTTAGAGTAAATTTTTCTTTTTTGAAATACTAATATTCAAGCATTTTTATCAAGGATGTTGATTGATTTCATTTTTTGATACTTTTTAAAAAGTACTTGTTACTGGTGCATCCAATGTACGTTAGTAAGGCCGTCAGTGCGTTGTAATGGTACTGTGTACAGCCTACCCACATCAGAGCGTCGTAACGCCGTATCTGTGCAGCCTAACACAACAATGCCTTTCAAACGCTGTTGCGCACAGCCTGACTCGTGAGAGCAACGCTTATCAATGTTTTGTTTCACTGGTATAAATCAAATCTTTTTGGTTTCTATGTTACACACCAAACTGTATCTTCCTTTAGAAATACTGGGTACACAATACGATAATACAAACAAACACATCACTGTCTGGGCCCCCCCCATTTTAACAACCCTTCTCTTCATGGCATTAGTAATAAAAAAAATTATATCTACACTTTTTTAACGTAGTAGGCTCCAGTCCTCGTGGTCAGGTCTTAAATGAAAGAAAAAAAAAAGAAAAAAGTAAAGGACAGTTTATCAATTTCGAAGGAAGTGGAAAACTTACCTTTAAAAAGGGAAAAGTCGTGGCTGTTAGGTAAGACAGGAGAAGGTGAAGAGTTCCAAAGCTTAGAGATGAACGGAAATATAAAGATATCACAACGGTACGCCGTAGAGTTGCTACCGGCCACGCAGTGATTGTATGACGCGGTGGCTTGCTAAGTCTGACTTGGTCTGGCTAATGGTTGG
The DNA here is from genome assembly GCA_038088735.1 of Panulirus argus. NCBI lineage: Eukaryota > Metazoa > Arthropoda > Malacostraca > Decapoda > Palinuridae > Panulirus > Panulirus argus. The sequence goes on along the minus strand of JAYMFT010107664.1, from coordinate 1,422 downwards.
TTGGGGCAAAAATCCAACCATTTCTCGGGAAGAGAAACCACATGAATATTGATTGGGGAGGGAAAGAAAATACGACCTGCGGTGTAAGGGGAAGTAGACTTTGTTTTGGGGTTGAAAAATCTTGTTTTACGAAAATGTGCCAGACGTTAATTAACATCCTCTAAATGTGGTCTTCCCAAATGAAGTGGCGGGCATAGATACAGTCTCGACAAATACAAATTACCTCTTAGTTTGTTGGTCTTCTGGAAGAAGAATCACCCTTCCAAACTTCCGACAAGATCTGTGCAAACTTGTTTTCATCTTCTCCAAGGAAAAGTTTGCAATACGTAGGCTCTAAATCTCCACTATTTGCGATAAAACTTCTGGATAATCTTCATTTTTTCTTCTTCTGGATTTCACACGTTTCCTCCTGAATAAACATTATAGCCTGAAAAATCGTGCACAAGAAATAAAATACGCGTTGCCATCCCAGATCAAAAAGTAAAAAATAAACACTTGGGGATCTTCAACTGTACACGTTGTAGTAAAGTTTTTCGTCTGTACTTCGTAAGGATACCTCCAGCAGTTCCAGTTTTGCATGGTAAGGTGTGACGAAATATTCCTAAAGTTCCTTCATATTTCGGTTTAGGAGTACAAAAATCCATAATCTTAAGGACAGAAGTACTTTCAACTGGAAAAAAAAAAAAATCAGGAAATCCAAGAGAAATATGCCAATGATAAAGAAAATTACGGATGAAGCTGATGGTGAAAGCTACTGTGGTGTGGAATATCTTAAATATCGTCCAAATGACGATATTGAGACCTAAACAACTGACAATCAAAGTAATTTAAAATAAAATAATTTAAATTCTTTTAGAATCTTTTGAAAAGTCAAAATACCCACGATACATCTCAGTTTGATCAGTAGTAACCTCGCCATACTCGCGCCGGAAGCTTCAACTTTATCCATTAATCTATAAACATTTCACAATCAGTTAGACATCTACAAGAAAGTGGCAGACTCAAGACATTCCTATTATTGCACCATCTGTATTCGCAAATCTGAACTTTCTCCTGTCGTTAAGAAGAGTCCATCTTAAAAAGTGTAACTGTCGCCTTACTGAATCATCGTACATCGTCACCTCCTTGCCCTCACTTTTGTGTCTCGGTTCATATGAACAACATATATCAGTTTACTTCGACATTGGGACACTACAATTCAATTAAAAACACCATTAATCAAATGATTTGTGCTTCTATTACACAACTAATATAAAAAGCTAATTCCAAATCAAAACAATTCCTCATCCATTTCTTTCATTGGATTCAAGTTGTAAAAGCAATTAGTAACTAATAAAATTGCCAGTATATATATATATATATATATATATATATATATATAATATATATATATATATATATATATATATATATATATATATA
>JAYMFT010107663.1:0-27776 GCA_038088735.1 Panulirus argus | reverse complement strand
CTCTGTTCTTAACGCTACCTCGCTGACGCGGGAAAAGGCGAATTTGTATGAAAAAAAAAATATATATATATATATATGTATATGTATGTATGTATGTATATCAACATGTATATGCATATATGTATGTGTATGTGTGAGTGGGTATGTCTTTCTTCGTCTGTTTCCTGGTGGTACCTTGCTGGCGTAGGAGGAGGCGGTCAAGTATGGAAAAAAAAATGTCAATAACATTTATAATAATTATGTTACATAACAAAAGACAAATACAAACCTCTCTTCTTCCTCATCAGAATCTTCATCTAATTCCTCCTCCTCATCTGATACATCCTTGTATATGTGACGATTTTTACGAGGACTCTTTGGTTTTTCCTTTGGTTTACAGCGGTCACAGAACCAGTCTCCTGAGGGTATTTCCTGGTGAAATAAGAAATTTAGTGGAATCTACTGCAATGAGATTTTTATTCAAAGTTGTTCACAATTTGTCGCACAGCAAAGAATAGGGCCTCATGCTATCACATTCACTCTCTAGCTGTCTTGAATAATGCACTGAAAGCAGGGCCCTACAGACCTTTATTTGGTTTACCTGACCACTTCACATGCCTTAGTTCAGCCAACTGACAGCATGTCGCCCTAAGTATTCCATATTGCTCCAATCTACTTTATCTCATGTATGCCTCACACTCTCATGCATGTACAATCCCTATTCTGAAAAGCATCTTTCAATCCATCCTTCCATCTCCAATTCAGTCTCCTGATTCTTCATGTTCCCACAACATTTGACATACATATACCCTCTTAATCAGCCTCTCCTCACTTATAATCCCCATATGTCCAATCTATTTCAGAACAACATGTAACAAAATCTAAGTTTCTGTTCAATATTGTTAAATATGATCCAAGAAGTCTCCGTCATGTGTTCACAATAACAAGGTCAAAAGCTCTATTATCTTAAGTGATATAAGCAGCTTATATATATTGCCTGTCTTTGATTTTCAAGCCAAACCACTGTAGTCTGAAACTACCCATGGTGCAAGCTGTTCTGGAGAGTGATTACTGTATTATTCTACGACAAACTTTTAGATCTAAAACAAATTTTGTGAGAACATATGCTCAACTGTAAACTAACTTATCCTGTACCTACTCATCGTAACCTAAGTAAAAAGCACCTTGGGTCTTCATAGGCCATTTACAGGGCAAATACACATCCTCAAAATGAAAAATCAAGATTAAAAGAATACTAGCAATATTTTGAATATTTCTCTTCATTCTCTCTGTGCCTCACTGGTTAGTTATCATCTTCATCTTTTTCTCCAGTTACTTATTCGTACTCTGTACCTACTTACTAATTAACTTGTTTTATACTCTCTTAACATTTCCATCTGTTCTTGATTAAGGCAACCTCAGCTGACAAAGAAATTTATGATTTACTTTCATTTGTTTCACTTCATTTACTGTAACATTTACCTATACATTTACAACCTCTTTTATATCTATGCTAGTATATCCATAAGTTTACAAATAAACCATATGATCTGAAAAATTAATAAGTACTGACTCAGAAATAAAAGTTATTAAAAGCACTGCAGGATATCACATTCTATACTTTTTACATTTATTAAGCAATTCAGACAACAAAATATTGTACATTAAATTTACAATTACCAAATAAAATCCATAATTCACATTGGTGGTACAGTACTATTACATTCATGAGACTAATATCAACTCATTCAATACAATTACTCAATTAAACATTATTCTTACACTTAAATGTCTTTCCCACTTTTGTGAGGTACCGTAAGGAACAAACAAACAATAGCCATATTTCCATACATTCACTCTATAATCGTCATATGTAATATACCACAGCCATATATTATTATCCATAACCATGCTCTACTACATGGTCTAACTGACTGCTTCTTACACCCTGGTTCAGCCCAATGTCAGCATGTCACCCAACTTCACTCTTCTATTTAATGTATTCCTCCTATCTTATTGAATGTTTAAGCCTTGATACTGCACAACAGAGCCTCCTTCACCCTATCTTTTCATCTAAGTCTCCACCTCTTCCTTGCTCCCTCTTGACATGTAGACCCTTCTTGTTGATCTTTCTTTGTCCATCCTTTCCATATGTCCAAAGCACTACAGCAAAGCACTCTAAGTCACACTGCTCTCACTACCAAACTTATCTCTGACAATATAATTCTTTAGTGCTCAATCCTTCTCATGCCACATACCATCTTCATGCATTTCATTTCTAAAAGATCCACTTCCTTTCTTTTACCTTCAAGGCCCAAAATTCACATCAGTGCAACACTGTAGAGACTACTGCTCCTTCAAACATACCAGTCTCTGCATGTGTAGACACTGACCTTTCCCTCCATATGTTCCTTAATGCAACAAGGACCTTAAAGCCCCTCTTCCTCCCTGCAGCTCACTTCAGCCCCCATGGTTCCCTCCTCTGCCAAGTCCACTTCCAGGGAAAAAAGGCATCACTTCTCCAGGTTTTTCAAAGATAATAAATCATATCACATTTTTCTTTCTTACTTGTTTGCCATTTCCAGCATTAGCAAGGTGCCACCAGGAACAGACAAAGAAAAGGCCTCATTCATTCACAACCATTATCTAGATGGCAAAAAATCTTTCTTTAACTTTTGAACCATTTTCACTTTTACTGAGCATGTTTCATTTGTTTAATTTATATTTACAACTACATCTCAATTTTTTCTTAACTTCACTGTTTCCCACACTAAGGAGGAAGCACCAAGAACAGTCATTAAATAGCCTCATTCAATCACATCCACTCTCTTGTTATCATGTACTTATACCCTTACCTTCAATTTTGGTTTAAGACAATAAATGTGGTGTCCTTTGTCACAGTTATCGCACAACAACATGTTTTCTGCATCTGCCTTGCGACGACAAATACGACATCGGGCATTGAGAGCCGAGCGAGACCACGTTATGGAGTTGTCAAGTGTAGCATAATGCAAACAAAGCTGAAAAATAGATAAACAATAAGAAACAAAAAAGGAAAGAATGTAAAGAATATTTTTGTTCAGAGGCCATATACCGCATTACCCATAAACATATAACTCTTTTAATTATGCTTTTGGAATTCAACTTTGGCATAAAGTTAATCTGTTCCAAGCATCTATATGAATCATATCTTCTGGATGAGAAGGGCTATCTTAATCTACATTTAAAGCATGAGTAACTGAATCTCCATGAAAACCAAAAGTAAAATATCCAGCCATCCTGGCCTAACTGTATGGACTGTGAATGAGCAAGGTTAAGTATTATAAACATTAAATAGCCATAAACATGTTCACTGAAAACTTACTTGAGAAAGACTGGTACTAGCCATCAGGGACATCTCCCATCTCTCAATAGGTGTTCTGAGGGCATTGTCTGTAACCTGGTCTGACCCTTTACTGTCATCCTCATCCTCATCAGAATCTCCATCAGAGCCAATCCCTCCTTCCTCTTCCTTTGTATTCTGTTTGCTTTTCTTTCTCAATTTTTCTTCCGCACTCTCACGCATCTTGCGTGCCTTATCTGTTTCACCTGTAAGATTATGCAAAACTTTAGTAATTCTATTCTAATATCAATGATAACCAATGGAAATACAATTACAATATTACAGCTTTTTATGTAGAGAACAAACATCCTGGAGGAGAATTTTGATTTATACACGGAATCAATTTAAAAAGCAAGCAGTTTCTGCTCTTCAAACATCTCTAAAAAATGAAACACTTTTCTTTGACACAGATGATATGTGTGTCAGTGATGAATACCCTTACTTGACCCGTTAAACAAAACAAAAAATCTATCTACATCTCTGATGCCAATTCCCTCCAGAAACTCACATCATGGGAATGGCCATGGCAAAAGAGTCTCCATTTATCCTTGTCCTTACATGTCTCCCTTGGATACACCATTCCACGTATTTTCCCTTTTTTCTCTCTCTCCAGACACATATGTCATACAGCTCATATAAGCTGTTAGATCACTGGTCATTGTGCACATTATATCATTGGTCACATATATTAGATCTCTGTCTGTTAGTAATTGAGGAAAAGAAAAATCCCACTATCCTTCTTAATCAATACTCCAAAATAATTGCTTCAGAGAGTAAGAATTAAAAACATCAATAGAGATGGAACACTTTTGTAAAGTCCTCTACTGAAAAGGGGAATTAACCATGACAACAAATTTAAAAGAAATACTGTCAGAAGAATGATCATACATCGTATCTGATGCCCCTCTAAGGATATTCACATCCAACAACTGTTCCTTTGCATGCCTGTCAATTAGTATAAAAAATGCACCTTCTTAATCACCAATCCCTTTTCAGTATAAAACTCAATAAGCTGTTCCCTGATTTCATCTTCACCAAGTATATCCAATGACCACAATTACACCTTAAACTACCACATCATCTACTTTTGAATTCAAGTCCCCTAACACCAAGATACAATCAACTGCTTCAAAACTACAGAGGTACTCACTAAACTTCTCACTATATGCAACCCTATCTTCTTACTCCTTTCAAGACCAGATGTATAAGCATTGACAGTCACCCACCTCTGCAGTCTACTTTCATTTAACCAGGTTAAGATTATTCTTGAGCTCTTGAATTCACTTTCTTACACTCAATAACTCCCAAATAGCTTACAGTATACACAGTAATAACTTTTGTACAAGCCATGTTGAGGTTAAGTGGACATGTAACAAGATCAGCAATGTACAAACCTAAAGGTGATTGCAGATATTTCGAGTCTATGGACTGACCAAGCTGCAGGATGGCCTGTGCTAGGTCCTTCACAGTTCCAGTTTCAGCAGCCTCACCAAGTATGTCTACTGTGTCTTGTTCTTCATTGACCTCTAGGCCTAGTTCAACCTGGAAAAAGGTTTTCAATGAGTTTCTATTATCACAGGACTTAGGTTCAAACTTAGTAGGCATGAAATCTCTCATAACATAAATTGTAATAAATGTGAAAAGTTTTGTAAATTCTGTTTCAAAAAGAAATGTCTTGTGCACTAGTGAGTACATAGGACATTTCTATTTATTTATCTATCTATCTGTCCATAGCTAATAATTCTTTTATAACCATTTACTCCATTTCCATTTATATGTCATACAAGCAAAATTCTTTTGAAAGAATCAATTTATTGAACTGGTCATCAACTGCACAAGCTAGTATTACACATATGCCCAGCTCCCAGGATGTACAAAATTCCCTACATGAAGGACTATGCATAAAATCAAAAAATTATATGAGTTAATAAAAGCTGATATTTTTCACACCTGATTGCCGTTTCCCATGTTAGAGAGATAGCATCAGGAACAGACAAAGTAAGGCCACATTTGCTCACATCCATTGCCTAGCTGTCATGTGTAATGCACTTAAACCACAGCTTCCCAACCTCAACAAGGCCACACAGATCTTTCCATAGTTTACCCCAACTGCTTCACATAACCTGATTCAGTCCATTAACAGCACGTTGACCCCTGTATACCACAGCACTCCAATTCCCTTTATCCCATGCAAACCTTTCACCCTCCTGCATGTTCAGGCTACAATCACTCAAAATACTCATATTCAAACAAAAAATATGGATGTCAAAAGGTAAAAAAAAAAAATTGAAAAATAAAAATGGTAAAGTGTCAACAAAAAAGTAACCAATAATTACAAAATATTTGGATAATTTATGGATTATCAAACTTAAAACAAAGAAGATTATCAAACTTAAAACAAAGAAAAATCATAATTTGTGATAAATACTTATCTATGTAGAGTGGGGAGGGTTGATCTAGGGAATGGCGGCATAAGAGAGTTGTGGCAGTAAATGAAGCATGACTAAGAAAGCTGAAAAGGGTGTGACAAAATTGTTTGAATATACAGAGTGAATGAAAAAAGGACTAACTGAGAGATTATATGTGTCCGAAGTGGTGGAAGATAACAGTAGGGGTAGAAATAACCTACTAATCTGTACTACATAGTAATACTGTACATGTAATATTACAAAGTTAGTAATCAGGCTGTACTGCCTCACCTATGTATAACTGCTACATGTGACTTCTACCTCCATGACCTTAAATTTACCCTCAAATCTTTGTCATACGATTGGTTGTTTACAGTATTGTACTGTTTGTGAAACTTTTTATGTCTTTTGGTGTTTTATGCATACTGTATCATTACATTTATTTAATAAGAACAGCATAAAACATACTGTATGCGCCTTGGTAAACACTACCACTTATTTGTAAATGACTGGGTACTGTTCACTCATGAAGGTGACTTACTGCAATTCATCAGTGCAGTTTTTAACATTTTCTATTTTTTTCCATGTCTGCATTATTTCATTTATCTTTTCATTAACACCAGTTAAGTTAATCACTACACAGATAGGTACCAGTTATTGGGACTAGGCCTACAAAGAAGAAAAATGTCATTATTTTCTAAAGGCAAAACATTACAAGATTAACACTATACTTACTGGATACACATGATCATATTTAAATTCAAATAAAAAGTGTGTATATCATGATTTGTAAAGCCCATTATTCATTGATACCAATTCCCTTCTCAATTGAAAAACACAATCATACAAGAGCATAGTATGTCTTTATCCATTCCTCTCCTATACCAACATACTTTAAGCTGAGAAATGCGCTTCCGGCCACCGAAGTCCAACTCAGCCCCCCTCACATAGTTGCCCTCAAGGATGGCTTGTCTCCAAACTTCACGATTCTCCAGTCTAAGTGACCCTAACATCCCCATGTGTATCTTCTCTTCTGTCTCCAATATCATGTCACGCAGTATGTGTTGCAAGATCTCTTCCATAGGTGTCCCTGGAGGAAAATTTAAGTTGGCATCTCCATCCTTCTTTGTTGTCATGTTGCGCTGAGATTTTCGGATGGCTTTTTCAAGCTCTGGTTCCTGAAGATAAACAAATAAATACATAAGTAGGAGAACCCCACAAGACTCCAGTAATAGACAGAAGACCCACTTATGTCAAGGGCTTAAACAAGGCATAAAAGCTGTCAAAAGAAACACATTACAAAAGAAAAGCAGAAAGTAATAACAACAATCTAAGAGTTTCTGAGAGGGAAGTACTTGCCTTTTAAAATGGGGCAGGTCATACCAGTTAGAAACATGAAAGGTACAGTTCTAAAGTTAACAAAGAAAAGGAACAGACATCGCCACCAGATATCACAACAGCTCACCTTTTAAGTTGCCAATAGCCATGCAGTAATGAGGTCACAATGGCTTACTGGATACTGTGTTCTAGCATATAGCTACAATATATCCTTTTGAATATTGCCTCTTATCCTACACATTATAATGAAAATATATTTCTCATCCTACCAAATGATGGCTTTTGAAATCTTCTATCACCACAGCTGCCTTAAACCAGGCTGCCATCTGGCTACTCTGCTCAGTCCGTCTACATAACCATCACATCCTAGTTAGTCTAATACACTTTGTAGAAACTTGTCCAGAACTGTTTTAAGTTTTTCATAGCTGCCCTCCTAGAAATATGGCCACCATTAACAGGGACTGCACATGTACTTGTATGGCTTGCCTTTTGCCACTCTTAACTAAATTTGATGGAATACCATCTGGGTGTCTAAAGATGCCTGATGTCATAAAGAATTCCAATGACAATGAGGAAAATACTTCCAGATGATCAATTACCACATGCCATGATGGCAGAAGGATGACATTCACATGCCTGAGCAAATCCACCTCACTCTGCCATGATGAGCTGTGATTAAAATATTTACATATGCACAAGTTGTAAGTATGGGGGATATCTGGAATCTGCCTGCACAGGGTTACACTGCAAGTGAAAAGTCACCTTTGGCAAGGCTGTATCATTAGGAGCACAGTCTCACGAAAGATCTTCTACTTCAGCAGAGTTCATCATTTCCCTGCAACTGGAAATGGCACAACCTTGGAGCTGCAAGAGCTCCTGAAAAGTTCTTGGGTAACACCAAAATTCTTTTTTAAACAGGGATCCCAGGTAAGGTAGTTGTAAAAAGAAAAATACATGGTAATGGTACAAAAAAGAAATATCAGTTAGTCTGACTGCAACAGTATAATCATTCTCAGTAATACAGGTAGTTTACTATTGTGTAAAGTGAAACTTTACTGTTAAAGTTATTTTTCTGTATTATTCACTTTGAAACAGTCTCCATCAGTATTATATTTTGGAGGACAGTGTGAAGAATAACGGGAACAAACATTTAAGTAAGTGGCTTGACAAAGTCCATACCTAATGGTAAAGGGAAAGCAAAGAGGAAAAAAAAAAGTTAAGCTGCAGGTACCTGCCCTTATCTCAGCCCAGCTACTACCCCAACTGTAAATCCTTTTAGTGCCTGAAAAGGTTTGTTTGTCTAATTTTTTCATGCTTTTTAAGTATTTTCTATTGCCTTGTAAGACTAAAATCTTTCTTTGAACTCCCTAATTACATTCATTCATGGGGACCTAACTAAATTTCCATGCTAATAATTCAAAAAGTTAAATTTCCCCACTGTACAGTCCACAGCAATTCTAATAGCTGCAGATATTTCACAAAAGTGTTTTGGGCTGCAGATGTTCATAGTGATTTGTCTTTTGTTCTTGTTGCACCTGACTTCAGAGATAATATTTTAAAGTCTTCCATGCCGGTTGTGCTATTAGGGGACTATTTCAGAATGTCAATGAGGTAATGGGTTTGCAAGTCCACCTCATGAACTTCAGCACCCCTGCTTTTTCTAATAGCCTGACGGGATGAAGCTGAGGACCCTAGTTCTGTGAATAATTAGCTGGCATTTACTTGGTATAAACTTCAAAGGTCTTACACTCCCCCATCCAGGGCTGGACCTAGGCTGCTAAGTCATATTTCTTGTCTTTAATAAGATTTTGTACTCTAGCTTCTTATTATTTCCAACATTCTCTGGTATGTCTCTATAAGTGCTGAAACATTTAAGCACATGACATTTGGTTGAAATCAGTCACAAATGAACCCAGATTAAGTCTATCTACCTGTTTATACCTCTAATGCCCATTCCATCCGGGAACTTCTGTCAGGAGGTGACCACTGCTTAATAACTCAAATTTTGGGGCTACAATCTTAAAAACATAAATCTAAACAACGTGAAAAAGCATACAGTAAACAGATATACAAGTGAAGGGAGACAGAAAAATGTTTAAGGGAGATGCCACTTCTATAAATCTATGAGTAAATGAGTTCATAAGATCAATCAAATTATACTCTTATTTATAGAAAACATGGAAAACCTACCTGAGATGGGTCAAGTTTGTACACTGGACAAGATCGCATGGAAGTTTCAATGGAAGTTCTATAGCATTCTAATGCTTTCTTAAGTTCCTTTTCTCGATAACCACGACTATTTAGAGATAAAATCAGAGAATTTAAGTCCTCTGTATTGTGGAAAAAGAACCATTTACACCGATTCACTCTCTTACAATGTACTGGGCAATTTCTAGCATCTGCTGTACACAGTCCAAATATATCAGGCATTGGTCCATGGCTATCTGAGAAACTTGCTACTTTATTAGTGAAACATTCAACGATATCATTACCAGTCTCACAATCAATATTATTTTTACTAGACTCCATTTTCATATCAATACCACTGGACTCCATTTTTACATTAGTATCACTGGACTCCATCTTCATATTAACATCACTGGACTCCACTTTCATATCAATATCACTGGACTCCAATTTGATATCGCCATTTTCCACCTCATCACCATTCATCTTTGCTCGTCCACTAATCTCCATTTTTAGCACTGACTCGGCACCATTAGCAGCATGTGATGATAATGATGGTTTATCAAAAGTTTTATTCTCACTGGAATGCTGAAAGTGATTGGGAGTCTGTAGTAATTTCTTACAGATGATGCCTTTAGCCTGCTTGGCAGGGCTATCATTTCCATCATTTTCTTTGTCACTATTGCTTTTTTCATCTTTTTCAGCAGTTGTTTCTGTTAAATTCTTCTCTGCCTGAACCCTGAAGAGCTCCTGAAGAGCATCTGTAACATCAGGATTAGAGTTTGGGTCATATGGTGTTGGAGTGGCCCGACACATCCCTGGGTGTTCCTCATTGTGTTCCACAAACAGGCCGGGGAGGGAACTAAATAACCAATAACGACGGTAAGCCCTATCTTGGCCTAAGGGAGTGGTATTGACACCTTGAGCCATGTTTAGTACCTGCAAAAAAGAAAAAAACATTTTAGGATTCAAAATCCTTCAAGAAATAAAAGTGGCATCCAGGGGACATGACTTAACCTGGGCTGTTTTTTCAAAGTTTATGGAATAGCAATAAAGCATGCAACCACAACATATCAGTTTAACTGATATTTTTCTTTTTCTATACCTTACTGCCTTTCCTGCTTCAGCAAGGTAGCATCAAGAACAACTGCCTCATTTGCACACATCCAGTTTCTAACTGTTATGAATGCCAATCTTTTTTTTTTATTAGTATTTTTATGTTGCAGGCTTCAGTCACGGACAAAAGTCCACATCAAGGCCGGGCCCTATTTGAAAAATAGAGAGAATTAAGAAACAGGAAGAAAAGACAGGGGAAAGTATTTACAAGCTTTTGAGAAAGAGAAAGAGACCTGTCTTTTGAAATGAGCTAGGTCATAGTTATTAGGAAAGACATGAGATGGTAGAGAGTTCCAAAGCTTCGACGTGTAGGAAAAAAAGCAATTATCAAAAAGGCACACCCTTGAGTTCCCGATGGCCACACAATAATCATGTGACGCAGCAGCATGCCAAGTATTACGTGGACTAGCTAGTGATGGGGGCACACAAGCAGCCAGCTCTCAGGAGCAAAAGCCAAAGTAATACCTATAGAAGAGGGAAAGTGAACCAACATTGCAGCATAGGGCAAAGGGGTAAAGTTTGGAAGTTAGCCTAGGACAGTTTATACGTCAGACCACTTTCGACTCAACTCTATTGAGTAAGGATACAGAGATAGAACCAACCCAAATGTGAGAGCAGTACTCCATACAAGGACAAATCAATCCCTTGTATAAATGGAGCAACTGTTCAGAAAGGAAAAAGTTATGACATCTACACAGGACACCCAGTTTCCTAGAGGCAGATTTACCTATTCCCTTAAAGTGGGGTTTCCAAAACTTGAATATAACATAATAAAAGTCTTCTTTCCATGAAATAAAAATAGAAAATGTCAAAAAACACCTCTTTGGGTTGACATATAGCATATAATTATGAAGGTAATAATATTGGAATATATCTAATATACAATCATTAAAAGCTTAACTACAGAATCTGACGGTCCAAAAACATGATTTTCACATCACAATCCTTTTCAGCATGAAAAACATTACCTATCCTATGATCTTAAAGCAAATCTATTTTATGAAGAAAACTGACAAAAACCGCAGGTAATAAAGAGTTCAGGGTATTTTTTGCGAGAAGAAAATTTTTTTTTCAAAACTGGAATATAACATAATGAAAGTCTTCTTTCCTTGAAATGAAGGTAGAAAATGTCGAAAAATGCCACTTTGAGATGACATATAGCATATACTTATGAAAGTAATAATAAAGGAATATATTTAATATACAATTATTTAAAGCTTAATATCTATTTTGTATATATTATACTTGATCGCTGTTTCCCGCATTATTGAGGTAGCGCCAGGAAACAAAGAAAGAAAGATCCATTCACTCACATACACACATGTATACATACATGCACATATCTGCACAATACCTATAAATACATACCAACATACACATATGTACATACATATACATACACATTTTTCGTGTGTATGTGCATTACACATGACAGCTAGAGACTGAGTGTGAGTGAATGAGGCCGTTTCACCTGTCTCCTGCCGCTACCTCACCAGCACGGGGGGTGGCGATGCTAATTCCCGTGGGGCAGGGTAGCATCAGGAGTGGATGGGGGCGAGCAAGTGTGAATATGTACATGTGTGTATGCATGTGAAGTATATATGTATGTTGGTATGTATATATATGTATTGTGCATATATGTGCATGTATGTATATATATGTGTATGTGGGGGGATGGGTCTTTCTTCGTCTGTTTCCTGGCGCTACCTCGATGATGCAGGAAACGGCGATCAAATAAAATAAATAAATAATAAATATATATATATGGGTACTATCTGTAGGTTGGAGTTCAGGGCTCATCCTCAGGGAGGATAATAATAATGTAAAGGAAAAATAAATTCTTTTTTCAACAACTCTTAAAATATTTTCTCCCCATGCCAAACCTTTATTTGTTTTCAAAAGAGCATATTCAGAAAAAATGTAGAAAGGAAATAAGATATGTGGGTAAACATGTACTGTGTATTGTAAGATCATACCTCTAAGTTTTAGGAACAAATAGTAAATCACAAATCATTGAGCTCACCAAGTTCCAGTTTGCAGGTGACATGAGCTGTCCATAGGAGTTGCATTCCCTTGTTGAACAGCTATATATGACATTGCGGTCAAGCAATCACACACTTTGAGCATCATGGCCAAAGTATCGAACCCCAACAATTTAGTACCTCCAGTGTGATCTTAATGCAAAATAACAAAAGTGTGATCTTAATGCAAAATAACAAAGCAATTCTAGAACTGTGATGAACCAAATTGTACATCAAGAAGGGAAAAGTGGCCCATAAAAAAAAGAAGGTAATCAGTCATATACAATGGATAAACATAAATACCCCCATTGTCCGTGACAAAATACATCAGACCTCCCTGGCTACCATTGCTGTGAATCTCATATTTAAGTCTGTTGTTAGCTAGGGAGGTCTCCTATAGAAGTCCAATGCAATTTGTTGCAAACATTGGGAGGATACAGTTTAATGGTGTGCAATATGACAATACTGTGCCCATTTTATAGTGTCACGGCAGGAAAATTTTACTGTGTAATGTCTTGGAATTCATGGCATTGATAATAAGGGTGGTCTACTGTAAGAATCATATAATTTGTCAGACAATGTAAGGACGTTCATTGTTTGAGTTTTCTTTTAACTGTCAAGTTTGATGTTTTAATCGTAGGATTACTTTAGTAATTTGGCACTGAAATCATTGTTGAGTGTGATAGCTAGACTGCAGTTGCTTGTCGAAGGGTGAATTTGGTGTTCTCAAAACTTGTAAGACCTGCACTGTTGCCACTTCACCAATACAATTTTCTCCATTTTATCATATCATTAATAGACTCTTATCACAGGCAAACTTTTAAATTTCCTTATTTTTTCAACAATCAAATTAGTAATTAATTTTCAGTAATTCAAGTAAACAACACCTCCAGCAATATAATTGTGTTTAGTATTTCACTCAGGTCAGTGGATGGAAAACATACATTTGAAGTTTGTATATCTTTAGTTAAAGTGCAGTGAAATTTTCATCGGAGTTGCCCCTTGCCCCCCACCCCCCTTAGTTTTTACCACCCCACTCAAAGGTGACTACTGGAAGGTTCACAAGATCAGTGATGGCCCACAGCTTACAAACACTAGTTATAGGTTCCTTGTGTATTGTCCTTGAAAACGTTTTGAATAAATTCATAAAAAATGTTTTAAAAGACATTATGGTAATATCAGAGATGCTGCGGCATGTTTTGTAGCAGAGTTCTTTCTCTTGGTGTCATGGTTGGATCAATATGTTTGAGGATTGGGTTAAATACAGCCAAGATACTTAATGATTACACCAATGGACAGTATTTCTACACAACACAAGCTTTAAATTGCACTGTAGAAAATTCAGAGGAACATTTTGAAGTATGAATGTGGTAATATATATTCTCAAGCAAAGCCATCATTATAAATATGTAGAAGAAAATGTAGTATAACTAAGCAAAATTTTCTCTCATCATGTGAAACTGAAAATTTTATGATGCTTTCATTTAGTAAAAATTTTTACGTGTAATACTAAAATTTCAATTCATTTCAGGTCCTGAAAGACTGTGGGGAAGAATCAAACACCTGTTAACTAAGGAACAATACTAAAGACAAGTTTTGCACCAAACAAATCATTATTTTGACAACTTGAAAAAATGCTAGTTTCCAGTCATCAAATTTGGAGCCGAGATTTCACGTTGTGATTGTACATTTGCTGAAGGCATGCAATTCATTGTTCAGTCAGAGATACAACAAGTGTATCTAAGGAATGTGCCATTATAAATGACCCTTGGATGGTCTATAATGACTGGTGCACTAGAATATGGATATCAGTGGGTTCGTTCTTATTTGCTTCATCAAAGGTTCAACACCTGTTATCATGTACCACAAGCTGGAGGTGGTTGTTTAATGGTAAATTAAGTCTGGATGACATTCATAACTACACTTACATATAATCATAAATCTGTGTTCTTTCCACTGATTTTGCCAGATTTATATAAGACAGCAACTCATAATACCCTTATAATTCAAGAGGAGACAAAGTACACTTGTAAGAGACTTTAGGCAAATTAAAAGGAATTTTCAATGGGTAGGTATTATCTCAGAGAGAAAATGAGAAAGGTATGATAGTAAGACAAAATTATGTGTAAAAAGAGGGAGAGAATGGCAGTATATCTGATGGGAGAGAAAATATATGTTGTATTACATATGATGAGGCTACATGAGGAAGTACACAATATGAGCATCAGTATAGAGGAATCTGTTGAGATGCACAGCTGCTTCCAGATTTGTTCTGCTCATATACTACTGTAAATGTAAAAAAGGAATACAAGTTACAAACAAAATATATATGTAGATAAATACAACTGCACTCTTCTTTTAAATTTAATCAGTGGCATATATACATGCTATTTGTTTCAATTAAAAAAAATGCAATCAGAGAATCCTACTAAAATTACTTTCAATACAAAACATTAAAGTAGTTAAAACTGAGAAAAAAGTTTTTCTAAATTATTAAGAGACCAAAATATGAATGTGACATTCATTCCACTCACTGGCAATATAAAGCTAAATATACAGCCCAACAAGTACTAAATATACCATCTATTTTAAGTTATCTATTAATTTGTTTAAGTCCATTCTCATGTAAATGGAGTGAATCAAATTTATACAACCTGTCAGTGCACTCACACATCTTGAAGACGAATAAGAAATTCCTACAATTCTACACTTACACCCAGATAAGTCTAATGATGATGCTGACAAACTCAGTTTGATTGCAACTAACAAATCTGGCAAAAAATAATAAAGAAAAAATTACACTTGCTATACTTCCATACATTCAACTACAAAGTTTTCTATACCAAGAAGTCTCAGTGATATGGACAACAATATTCCTTGTTATTGTACTAACAAACATTATAAGGAATTACACAATTTCTGTGTATTTATGTATCATCTGATATTTTCCATACACTACAATCCTGAACGTCAAATACATCTAATCTACCTTTAAGTAAACAATTCAGATCTAAAGTCTTTGACATAGACCCTGCACTAATATTGATATGAAAGATGTCTTCTACTGTGGTATACCATTCATGATATCTGTCCAAGGCCTACCTTTGAAGATAATTACCTGGATGTCCTTTACACAATAACGACGAACAACAACCAGCAGATTACACTCACTGACATTATGATTCCATTGTACAATATAAGTTCCAAGCCTTAAGATGACTAAGATGTTATATTTTCCATATTATCAAGCAAACTTTTTGATTTGGGTGGTACATAGTTTGGGCTCAGTGCTCGCCCTCGATGTGCAAACGTATAAAATGTTGGCCTGTTCCCCACAGTCTCCCAAGACCTGTAAAAGACAGAAGCTTATTTCATCAAATTTCACTGACAATGTGTAATGCTCTATCTTTGTTAACACTATTTTAAAAAAGAGTCATAGTGCAGCAAGAAATTTTTTTATGAAAAGAACATCATGAGTGACTCAGATAATAACAGATTATCCCATCTACTCTGTACATGTTCACCTTAGTTGACTTAAAAGCAGGAAAATTTCTGCATTTTGCACCAAGGCTTCACCAACTGGTGATTTGCTATGTTAAAGGATAATTATGCAACAGTTTATACATCAATGTATTTTTTCATGCCCTAGCAAGGTAGAATCAGACACAGATGACTAAATATATACTATCTTTAATCCATTCCCATCGAGATGTATGTAATACATACATACAAAACTGCAAACAACCTAACAGATCAAAGAAATATCAACTTAATCACCGGATAACAAAGCAGACAAAGTCTTTTACAAGAAATGAATCCTCATAACTATCAATTTTCCACACCAAGATGATCATTCAGGTATGACTTGTGTCTACTTTCACCCCTGAATCTTATCATATGATAGTTTCACTGAATCTGATCATTAGCTATTCTCTTAGTATCAATTCTCAAATATTCTTAAAATTTAAAACATCACACACTGATTCCTTTAATTTGTTTTTTAGCACACTTTTCCCCATGTAGTTAAATCATACTATCACTGATCTTCACCAATCTCTCATTTGCCATCATTCTTTAAAGCCAAAACATTTTAAAAGGTTCATACATGCATCTTTCAAATGACTTCCTTACATTATGTTACCTTACATATCTTTCTCACTTCTTCATTCTTTATCTCCTATGTCCTTGTATTCAAAGACAATAATTCACTTCTGCTATAACTTATTCAAATACAACAGTGAAACCTACGGTTTACTCAAAATGCATCTCAGTCTAAATATTCCATCATGCAAACTCCGAACATTTCTTACCATTCATTAAGGTTCTCATTTCTTTTTCATTTACTGTGAACATTACTCCTAAATACCTGAATTCCTTAAAAAGTACCCAACTTTTCCAGGTAAAACTGATTTTGCAATGAAGATACCCAGCTCTTCATAAAATGAAAAGCTGTTCTTACACGCATTTTTTTCCAGTATCCAATACAACAATAACTCATCACCTCTTCAAGCTCCTTTTTTAATTCAGCAAGCGGAACGTCAGCTGAACACAGCAACTATGGTGTGTTCCGATAAGTCCTAACATGGTCCAGCCATACCCCACAATCAACCCATCTCATTCCCATGCAGTGTACATTATCCCATCTACGCAACGCTAAGAAACCATGACAATTTTATGTATCCCAGGTATACTTCCCATTTACATCACATCATTTATTCATACCACTGTTTACTCTAAAAGAGTGATACTTCAATTATATACAACCTCAATAACATTAAAATGTATCAAGAGTCATCAAAAACTTTAACAGTCTTGATCTCAGCTTCAGTGTGAGACCATATTAGTCTATTTTCAGCTGTACAAAAGAATACTTTTTCTTCATCAGGATTGTTAAAAAAAATAATGAATTACCACCAAAAGTAACTGAAAGTAATACCACAAAAATGTTGCAAACAGACTTGACAAATAGCTTGCTTTAAGTCTAAGACTGATGTCATAAATGCCTCTGCAGTATAAAATCATTTTGAATTTATCTATTCAATTTCCTAGTATCTCCACAAGAAATTTAGTAATTTCCTAGTATCTCCACAAGAAACTTAGTGTTTCTTGTCTCTTCTATTACCATAATACTTTTCATTTACATTATGCTACAGATATACCCCTTGGTGCTCAGTGTATTTGGCTCTGATAACCACAATTTTTCAATACATCTCACAATGAATGCTGTAATGATCTTTAATGGAATAAACCTGAGCAAGTAACTAATTCCCTCCAACTGCTGACTGCTTCACTCCAACAAAGAACTAATGCATTAACATTATCTCACAAAAACCCAACAGCTTCAGCAATTTCACACAGCCATAAAGTAACGCTTTCAGAGGTGACTGGAATATGGCAACAGTGCAGTCCCACTGGGAAGAACAATGTATTTTTACTCATCACTTAGCTAATAATTTCACAACTCATCTTTACGAAGTTGGTGACTGAATGGAGAATACAGTCTGGGTTCCTCATTAGGATTTCAGCATATGGTGACTAAAGTTTATGGGCTTTATCTAAATGGACAGAAACACTGTTTATCCTTGGGTTTAAGACATGTCTACATGAAACATAAATCTATAAGCCCAACTAACTGTCTGTCTATGTGAAACTTTACTCTCATTAAGCACTTTATCATCCCAATTCTTTCATTCTTCTGAAGAGGGTTTGATTCCATGTACTTCCTTTGGAGAAAACCAATAACAATCTGATAATGAAAACTAAATATTAATACACCATCTATCAAGGTAGTGCTTCCATGAGCATCATCAACCAACCTACTGTATAAATGTGAGGTTGAGGATAATGATTAAATTACTATGTAAACTTCACTGCAAACTGATCGTACATCAGTTGTTTAACTCCATCAAAACAAAAGTAAACAATATTTCTACTCAGTCAACCTCTTGGTGGCAATTTTCTTTCTCCAATGATTTATTCAATTTATCAGTGCTGTCGATTAACTACTGAACTAGAATACAACTTAAACAACAGTAAACAATATTTCTATTCTGTCAACCTTTGGTAGCAATTTTCTTTCACCAGTGATTTACTCAATTTGTCAGTGCTGTCGATTAACTACCGAACTAGAATACAACTTAAAAATGTCATTAATGGTCACCATGATACCAGTGACAAATTTTTAGTTTATTCACTGGCTGAATAATGCTGATATTTAGCTATGTGCATACCATGTATTAAAAAAATCAGACTCACTTATTTTGTAGTTGGACATTAGCTCGAATCTCCTTGAAGTCACCAGCAATGTGTAAGATGCCATACATTGCTAAAAGAAGACTCAGTAGGCCTTGAACACCAATCTGCAATTATACAATTTTCAGTCTTCATTCTGATGTTGGAGTGTAAAAAAAAAAAAAAATGTACAGATTAATACTGTCTGCCATTACCTTGAATAAAATCTTTATCAACTACAATTTCTACAATGAATCTAGGGACTGTATTTTCATAAATCACACTAGCAATAAAGATGTACATTCAGATCATATATACATACTTTACATAAGAGTTCAGTATGTTTTGTTTGTAAACATGTAATGGAGTGGCTTCACTGCCTAGTGCCTTTCAAGTGTCCAAGCAATCGATCCTGAAGGAAAAGCTGCTGAACTGACGACTTTGAAGCCTGCATCCCTAAGTGTATTGAGGACATCAGTTGGAAACATATATGGTTGTAGAACCAGTACCCGCTTCCCACAGCTTAGTGTATTGCAATTTCCATATGAGCCTGGCCTTTTTGAAACAACACCCCCTTCTCCAAGGACAAACCCTAAGGCCTCCAAAATGCAGCCATATACATCTTCTCGTCTAAGTAGTGCAACATCAAGGCCTTCAACATCTACACCTGCTTGACCAGGAGTACCTTGCACAATCACATATGCCATTTCTGTATTAAATATTCATGCACTTCCTGCACTGCTCAAACATGTCACACTATTATAAGTTTATCTATTCATTCATGAATGAACATATAAATTTCAGCCCTTCAAATTATGCTTTCCTTTAGAACAAATGTCTAAGCTATTCCCTCAAGCAAAGTATCACGTAAGGTATATCATTTCATGCTCAATGTATTCATGTCAAGAGTTTTCTATGTCAAAAGTCTAACAGGTTCACATGTGTATGTATCTTTAAATTCAACAGCATGTTACAGGTGAATAACAGTGGTCCAGGCTCTACACACTGACTACACACATGCTAAACACTGACTGGTCACAAGTTTCTGATAATGTGTTAGCCAGCAGTTGTGAGACTTGGGATTACGTTGCTGGAAGTATGCCACCACTGGCACCAGCATTTGAAGGGCTTCTAAGCCCAGCCCTTTTTACTATAACTTACTTAAAAGTCGTTGTTGGCAGTACTGCTGCACTGTTTCTATATATATCCCATGAACTAACACTTGGCTGTGTCACTATACATCTCTGGTCCTGTCCATACCAAGATCCCTCTGACATTCACAGACAATATCTTCCTATCTACTTAAAAAAAAAGTGAATGGGTCTTTCATAAAAAAATCCCTAAATAGGTAGAAATTCAGACTTATACACCAAAGAACATTGCTTCATAGAGACTTTACCACAATGCACAACTACACAAAACAAACAAGAAGGAAAATACTTAAAAAACAAGTTGTAGATTTAGAAAATGTCCTTTTTTAACATAAATTTCGATTAAACTTTTACTTGAATACTAAAATTCTGATCATTCATTTACTAACATTTTCAATATTTAGAACAAACTTTAAGAAGGAGGTGAAGATGTTACAGTACAGTAATACAAAATTTTCAAACTTGACTGATTCATATCTACCTATACTTATGAACAACAGCTCACTTTATATACCAGAATATAAACAGACACACACACACACACACACACACACACACATATATATATATATATATATATATATATATATATATAAAGACAGGTTAGAAGATGGGGGGAAGGGCCTTGTGTACGTGGGGGTATGTGAGCTATATCAGACAATATGGCTGCGTTCCTTGGGGAAGCCGTAATGAGGAGGAGAGAGACATAGAGAGGATAACCAGTGTTGTCAATCAGTCCAACCTCATATTACATACAACAGGTTAGAAGATGGGGGGAAGGGCCTTGTGTACGTGGGGGTATGTGAGCTCTATCAGACAATATGGCTGCGTTCCTTGGGGAAGCCGTAATGAGGAGGAGAGACATAGAGAGGATAACCAGTGTTGTCAATCAGTCCAACCTCATACATCAATTCAGTAGTACTAAGATGAAGCAGTTAGTACTGTGTCAAGAAGTTAGTTACTGGAATGAAAGGATTTAGATAACTACCAGAGCTGCTGTAGGGGGAAAATGAGAGGATGTAAAAATCAACTGTTGGCCACAGCATGGCATTTGGTCAAGGCCATGGGTCAGAGGTCAGCTGAGGGAGGGTGGCACCTTCCCTGCAGAATACCCATCCCACCTCAAGCCTGCAAGGGAGCTACACCAATTATGGGTACTTTCTCAAATTGTTTAATTAATGAGCA
Source organism: Panulirus argus (assembly GCA_038088735.1). Classification (NCBI taxonomy): domain Eukaryota; kingdom Metazoa; phylum Arthropoda; class Malacostraca; order Decapoda; family Palinuridae; genus Panulirus; species Panulirus argus. The sequence goes on along the minus strand of JAYMFT010107663.1, from coordinate 6,778 downwards.
AAATATCACATTGTAAGAATAATGTGACTCGGTATTTAAGATCCTTCATAGATTGTAACATTATTATAGATGCAAGAGACTTGCAGAGGTTAACCTGTGCTCATACGAGACATGGCACCTGCTCATAGCACGTCTCCCATACAATCAAATGAGTGCCCAAAAACATTAAAAAATATTTAACTCGCAATACTCATACAAGGAGATACAGTGCCAAAGGTCACATTAAGCAAATATTCACAAGTTTTTCTTTACAAAAATCATATATTTCATTTATTCTTACCTTCTGCCATTCTCTACTCCATCTCCCCTGACTTCTCTTCCCGTATCTCTTTTCAAAGCTTACTTACTGGGACATATTCCAGGTGTCTGAAACAACCTATATCCTCCCAAACCAAGAAATTTGATCTGCATTTGGGATGTATTCCAGATTTTGAAAGAAATATTGCACACCATTACTTGCACCACTTAGGCAAAGTATCCACAAACTCAGAATGACATCTTTTTTTCCCTCCTGTAACTCAGACAATGAGAGGTTTGTAAAGTCTCCAGATACTTGTGGATCCAGTACTCGGAGTGTCTGGGTTTGCAAAAGATGGACTGAACCAGATATACACAGTACAACTGAACTTTTCCTATTCTTTTCTAGATGTTTACCCTAATGGTGTTACTGACTCTAAAAGGATACAGTACTGAAAAATTCATATCCTGAACATACTTCGGATTTGAGAATTGTCTACAAAAACATCAACCATTTCTAAAGTATTCAACATCAGTTTTATACTTACATCAGTTGGTAGAGAAGTAAAATCTTGTTCTGTGACTCTCATGTATGCTCGATCTGTACACCAACAGACATCCACCACACCAGCATGAAAGTTATGAAATAAACAAATTATCAGTGACAGAAACTCTTTCTGTTAACTCTTTGGCCAATCAATGAATTTCCAGCTGCTGTTCTAAAATGAGTTAATTCTTAAACAAATTTGGTGAAAATGTAAATTGGTCCTTTTTTATTACTTTCTAAAAAACAAAACCAATTTTTTTCCACGTCTTCATATTTCTTGAACACAGCATCTGATAGCAGGGGGAGAGGAAATGAAGAAATATAAAAATTAAAGTATTTATGGGTAATGGCTGCAGGATGGTATAAACTTTTTTAAGCAAAAGAGATTTCTTGCTCCTTATGCTCAAAATGATGAATGTATTGTAGAAAGCATGAAAAAATTAAACACTTGGATTTAAAGGGATGAGAACAGCGTGTTGTTGCCAAGTTGTAAACTCTCGTCAAAAACAATGTTTATTGTTTCTGCCATGTATTATATTACATACAACATGCTTACGCAACATATCTTGACATTATAATATCCATAAATTACAATATATTTTGACATTATAATATCCTTGAATTATATACGTAGCAATCAAAACAAAGAAAAAAGTTAAGTGAATCCCTATGTAGGTGGTGACTGTCAGACGCCGTTATTATTAATGTGTGAAGTTTCAGCCATCCACCACTTGGTGCAGCACCTTACTAGGCCCTAGTCCCATTTCCTGAGCAAAGGAGGGTTGGAAAACAGCATGGAATGAACAAGCTTTGGACAGCTGTGGCCTACAGTTATATTTGGTGGTGTAAACAATAATGAGAATTACGATTAAAGTCGTAACTGGCAGCCAGAGGGTTAATACACATATAGATATTATCACAATTACACACAATATGCTATAATATTATCAATGTTAACGGTAACAACTCAAATTCAACACAATTTTCATAAGTAATGCATACAAACCTGTTTCAAGAGTATATCACTTGTTCAACCATGAAAGTATAAAATAATGCAACTTTCGTTCTTTGTATGCATGTCAATAAAGCAATAATAATAAATATGCAAGTATAGTAATGGTACATGAGGAAGTTAAAAGAGCAGAGAAAAGAAGCATCCACTAAGTATCCTTATTACAAATGTATTTCCTAACTGAAATTGAAAGCTCAACAAGGTTGTTATGGGACCATTACTCATTTTGATCTATGTGAATGACTTACCAGACTGTAGGGATTCCCACCTGAATAAAGTGGGCAAGGCTTTTTTACTTAGAGGGTCACTGTGGCATAAAAGCACTGCATCATCTGATCAGAATAAGGAATCCAATAATACCGTCTTTGCTCACAAACCTGGTCAGAGGTATTAACTAGAACAGGAAAGAAGCCTATGACTTCTGGAAGTATTTTGTGATTGTCTTCGTGAGTAGCAAACACATGATGATATTAGGGGGTTTATAATGACTTGAGAATATGTAAAGTAAAAGTAAGGGCAACATTCATACATAATAACAGACTGTTAAAACTTCCCTAACTTCCTTCACAACCCAAATTTACAATATTGTTGAAGTTAAGTGGAAAAAAATTATGAATTTTATGATGTTACTTGCATTCAGTTCTATAGGAAGAATGTCCCCAAATTATGTTTCATCTTTACTGAGCGAGTTTACTTCTTACAGCTGCTTGCAATTTATATGGGTAAAACTGTGGTAGACAGACATGCAGAAAAAAAAATGATAGATATTAACAATTATGGTAAAAATAAAATCCTTACAATGTTCAGAGTATATGTAGGGTGTGGCATTTCAGAAGCAGCAACTCTAACTTCATCAAGTTTTTATATAATGGGCAGGGTTTTGAAGCAGAGGAAAACAGTGGGGTAAAACCACAAAATTTTTATGGGGTAAAACAATTCAAAATTAAAAAATTAAGAGGAGTGTAAGTAATTGCATTCGTAAGAATTTCATTCAAATCCAGCCAATAGTATAAGAACAGGTGGGACACCTACAATGTCCCGATATCATTTTCTAATGTCCTCAATATCAGAACAGTAAACGTTCTGTCGCTGGCTGACAAAATACATTCATGTGGTACTCATTCTGATTCTAGAGCGCTATATTTGGTTCCTAAGTTGATAAACAAACAGGACGATGCTGTAATAAAGTAAAATCTTTTCCATTAATTTTCTCATGGATTAAATCATATACTACATCATGCTCCCTGGTCTAGCAAGAGTTCATTAAGTTCACAGTGCACTAGCATACTTAACATTCAAATCCATATGTTATTCCAGTGGTGTCCCTTAACTGATACTATTTTTAAAGTAATTTTCCCCTGACTTTCACAATCCTCACTACTATAACTTAATTGAGAATTACAGAATAAAATATGATACACCAATTCACACTCTACAACTTAAAAGTGAACACTGCACTGCAGAACAAAATCACCAAACATTTAAAACCAGTTTCAGTTCGAGGCAAAGCTGATAATTCAGCTTTACCAAGAAATCGAACTCGTCTTTATTACTTAATTACTTACGCTGTGCAGCAGAGTAACCCGCGTGGAATAGGGAAAGAATTCCTGCCAGAAAGGCTAATCTGGCCCACACCACAGCCATCTTTGTTTGATCGCTTTACTCACTAAAATCATCACGTTAGTTCTCATGGGATTTCACACATATTCCCTCGTTAAACACCAAAATAGCATGAATGACGTGAAGAGCATGTTTATTTCTTCATTATTGTTACCAAGCTGCATCATATTTCTTTCCTGATCCTGTTGACTTCATAATATATACAACAATTGTCTAGGAAAAGTTTTATCAAAGAAAATGGCGATCAGTATCACACTATACAATGTTCATGTAAGTTTTCTATTCAAGTTGGAAACACAAAGTATATATATATATATATATATATATATATATATATATATATATATATATTACATCCTCTGTCTGAGAATGTAATAAACGAAAGTACTTACTGTTCTTATTTTCTTTTTCCCCAAGTAAGGGAGATATGCTGTTATCTAAAAGTAATAGTAGCATTGTTACAAAAAAGTAACATCTAATAGCAAGTAAAATAAGTAGATTCTTAAGATTCTAGGCTTGTCAAACATGAAATATTACAATGATTCACCACCTTTGCTCACGAACCTGGTCATAGATATTAGCATATGTAGAGATTCCAAAGATTCTAAATTCTGAACGTGTAACTAGCTGTAATATAACCCGAGCATTCCTTTGTTACTTTCATCTCAGGAGGAACTAAATTCCTCACAATATATGTATCAAAAAATATTTTCTTTCTGGTTAAATATCACCCATACGCTTGTCAAGATCCTGAAATCGCAAAATGGCACCAACCAACAACTGTATTTTAGACTAGACAATGAAGTGTAGTGTGTATATTAAAATACACTACATTCTCCTTGTTTGTGTGATTGAAATGGTAATGGTGACCATGTCTAATACTGGTAACTGGAAGCACAAACATATAGGACACTTTAAACTAATTTGGGTTTAAACACGGAAACTTAATATACGCGTCAAATGATTTCAACAAAAAATTCCTCGTGATTTAATTCCTCTTCCTAAAACCCCTTTCGTTGGCCTATTGCATTTTCCAATGTAGATTAACCCGATCCTAAACTGTAAAAAATATTTAAAGCAAATGGATACAGGGACTCTCTGTGACACTGGATATTCTAGTAATACAAAACTTGGATACCTCTGATGACAGACATGCAGGGTAGAGCTGTACAACGACGAAACTTTTTAAAGACGGTGGGAGATCTGTTGTCCAAGATAGACATCAAGAACGCCAGTCCGAGGATGCCACAGAAATATTCATAGAATTGATATATGAAAAAACTTAATTAAACCCAAAATCATATGCCAGATTTCTATCCAGTGGTTTTGATTCTGCATTAAACACTTATCAAACTCCATCTGCTGTTACAAAAGCTGTCTGATCTTGAAATACCATCTGTTTTTTTCCTCTGTATTGCGTCATTCCTAGAAATGTCAAGTGGCTAATATAAAGCTTATGCACACGTTTAGTGTTACTGGTGATAAATTGGTCCAACAATTCAAATGATATTTCGATTCCTCCTTAGTGGGTCTTACAAGTGCTCTAATATGATAAACTGTATTAATGGGTGCGAATTAACACCAAATTGAAAAAAAAAAAACCTGATTATTACCCTTCACTGTGTCAACCAACACACACACACAAATAGTCCTTGTGGCAAAAACATTTCTTTTGTTTAGGTAATGCCCATATTATGTTATATATATATATATATATATATATATATATATATATATATATATATATATATATATATATATATTTCATGAAAATGTCGTGAAAAGACTACATGGCAACTTTACATGCCACTCGAGCCAGTACAGCTCAATTGCCCTACAGAGTTTGTTGAAGCCGAGTTGAAGCAAGAGGTTGATAAGCAATGGTAGTCTCGCACTTCCTTTGACGTGGAAGCTAAGTTTGAATAGTCAGTCAGTCTCACAGGTTCTTGTCCGGGCCTAGGTGTGCGGTCACGACTTCAGCATTTTAGTCCGAACGAGGTGTTGGGTCGCAAGAAAGCCATGCTGTGCGTGTTGATTGGTGCTTGCTCGGCTTATTCCCAGTCTTCCTCAGGATGGATTTGACGGTGGCAGCAGGTGCTTTCTGCATTATTTACTCCATAGCGAGGGGAAGATGAAATCGAGGAGAATGTAGTAAAGGCGGCTATTTCCTGTACGTAAAAATATGTCGCTGTTGTGGGAAATGTACCATGGGCTTTTGAAAAACTATACGCTAATGATAGCAAAGGATTATGAAGTATTAGCCTTGTAGGACCCAGAATTGCCTTGAAGGTCTGGGGAAACATGCAGCGCTTTGACTGAGGCACTGAGGAATTACATAATGGTAGTAATTAAACAGTAATGCAGCAATAATAATTAAAAGCATAATGTTTCGTTGTTTCAATATTAAATGTGTTGTAAAGTTACGAGCTACCTTAATATTAATATTTGTCGGGAATGAAACATTAAACGATTTCAGTTATATTTCTTAAGAGTGTAAAGGAACTAAGTTCAGTTTCAGTTTCAATACTTTATACCTTGATAGAGGAATCGGGATCCTATTGATGTCACTAGGTACCTCTATACATTAATAACAGAAGCATCTGCCAAGTGTCAAGAGTACATATAAATTTAACAAAGGGGCTTACTAAAGCCTAAGGAAGTTATGATATTCCTTCAACACATTAATATTATTTACATAATGTCTGGCCAGTATGGGGAGGGTCATCAAGTCTCCATCAGGAGGTCGTGGTGTGGTGGTCCAGCAGGCGTCACAGAAGCGTTGCGTGTGGGGACATCTTAGAACTCTTCAATTCAATTCTTGCCAATTATAAACTGACTGTCACACTATGACTGACCTGGGCACCATGGTACAGCATAGTCTGGGATTCCTTCTGGGCCGGGGGAGGAGGAAAGGTGGATGCAGAAGTGCGGACCGAGTGTGTAAGTCCGGGAAAGCAGTGCTTGGAGGAGCAGGTGTGAAGTAGAAGGAACCTGGTGAAGGCTGCTGGGTGGAGATTGAGGCGGAAGATGTGAAAAAAAAAGAGGGGTCTACTTTCCTTATCCAAACGTCCCTTATCAAGCACTGAATAGTGTTACTTATCTCATGATGGACAGCCAGTCTCTGTCGTTCCCTTACTGTAGTTTCTTAATATGTTGGCCGCCTTTTGCCCGAGTAGTTGTTGGTGCAGTAATTACCTTGGGGGGGGGGTGTTATAATTATTTGCCTGCAGCGGTGTCTCTAAGTTGGTGTCATCAGCTGTTGTGTCGTTGGCTGAATGTCTAGACCAGCATTTCCCAAACTGGGGGAAATTTGAAGCTACCAGGGGGGAAATAATTACACTGCCTACTAGCAATAAAAAAAA
>JAYMFT010107652.1:0-13599 GCA_038088735.1 Panulirus argus | reverse complement strand
TTGGGGTGAGAGAATATCGTTAAACTTTAGGGAGAATGAAAAGATGTTTTGGAAGGAGGTAAATAATGTGTGTAAGATGAGAGAACAGGTGGAAACATCTCTTCAAACCCCTTGCATTTACCTCCCTCACCATCCATCCATAAACATAGTAAACAGCCATGATATCACACACCCTTGCCACGGATCCACCTTCAGCTGGAAGCACCACACACTCTCCTCTATTCCTGCTCTCACACATGCCTTACACTCTTAATACAAACTTTCAGTGCTTCTCGTAGCTTTCCTCACACACCATTTATTCATAAGACCTTCCACAATGCATCTTTATCCACCCTCTCATGTGCTATTTTCAGATCTATAGATGCCCCATACAGATTCTTCTGCTTCTCTGTATTTCTGACACACATTCTTCAGTGAAAACACCTGATCTAAAATCCTTTTGCAGCCTTTAAACCAAATTGTTCCTTCACAGCCTGATCACCACTCTCCCATGCAACTCACCAGATACACTCAACCTCTTCTATCTTTACCATACCACTTGCTGTGACTCTCCCTTCGCATATCTCCCCACCCCAAACACCCTACATCTGCCACCCTATCTTGGAATGCAACTGTCCTTCAGAGCACTCACTCCATCTCCACCTCACTAACTGATAGCACTTCCCCAATAGCCCCTCTTTACAGATGATTTTCTTACACTATTAATCTCCTTCCAGAAATATCTTATTCTCCCTTAAGTTCACTGTGTTTAAGATTCGATCATATGTGGGTCTGACCCTGGATGGGTCTGTGCATGCATCTTGATCCATTGACTCATATTCATTTTTCATTCGTATATTTATGATGTCCATGGGTCCATTCACCGGCATGTTCTCTACACGTCATTTATGTCAGCCTCCAACAAATAGTCCACAGTATTTTTGTGGCCATTATGAATGGATAAAGTTAAGCTTCAAAGTAAATATCATAATATGAACACATCACTAACTTGGCCAGTGCCATTGTAAAGTTTATCACTCAGTGTTCTTTTTTTTTTTTTTTTAGCCCTTGTTTTGGTTTCACAGTATGGTATTTTACATGCTTCTATATAATGATAAATTTAACATTTATATAGCAGTGTGTGTGTGTTACAGTGAAACCCAAACAAGGGCAATAAAAAAAGAGACACAAATGTTGTTTGGTGAGCTTTACATCATTAGAAAGGCTGTATCATTATCAATGAATGGGAAGGAGTACAGTCTCTGAGGACTTTATTGCTTCAAAGCATTCCATCATTTCCTTGCTTCTGAATAGATTGCAGCCTTGAAGTTGTAGGAGCCCAGTACAAGGGGCTATAGGTTCTCTATAATTATGATTAATTGCACACATACACACAATAACTAGACAATGAATCTATGAATGCTGGGAATATACAAATGTTTAGAAAACTACTTCACAGTGAAGGAAAGTTCAGTAGCTGGGGGCCCCATGAGAGTGGAACTCTCTCCCTTTACTGTACAAAGTAGGTAATTACAGTGGTTATACTTGATATTTATGTATCACATCATGTCTGCTCTTTCACATTCTGAAATGGTTGGCATAGGTAGAATCTCTCCCAAACATTATGGTTAGTATTGCATATAAAACTCAAATGTCTGTGAACAGTAACACTTGGGGCATTTGCTGGAGACGTTCTTGTCACAATTCAGCACACGCTTTTGTATTAGATTTAATGCTTGTTTGTTTGTATATTTGATTTTAATCAAGTGAGAAAGTAGGAGTAAGAAAACATGGAAAAGCAAAACAGATGGAAGGAAACCACTAAAAGATAGAGAATTAGAAAAATAGCATTTATGAGGAATAGTACCAGGTTTCTGAAAGTTATGCTGATTGCAAATGGGATTGCCTCCTAAGATGAATAAGGTCATCTAGTTCCTAATCTCAAGATAACAAAAAGATAATTCTTATATTTTTGTTAGGTCACATGTTTATGTTAGCATTTTCAGTGTAGCACAGAAAATTGCATTATGAAAACTGTTCTTATGGTAATATAATTAATTTACCTTTGCTGTTAATGATAATGCTATGGCAATCCATTTGTTGTCAAAAGCATTTATTAATGCATTCATGTATTAAGTGAATACTATATGTATTTTTGGTAGTATATATCTTTGGTTTATCCAAACTTTACACCGCAGGAAGGTTTTGGGACCTATTTTTATGAGTAAGATTGTACTACTTTTCATACATTGATGCTAGTTAATGAAGTAATATGATATAATTTTTGTTAATGTTGGAAACATTTGAGACTGTAATAACTTGAATTTGTTGAATGTGAATTACTTGATAGTGACTATATTTTTGTAATCATATGGTGTGTGGAATATTTATGATTGTGAATATTGGGACAGTTTATCAATATATCCAAATAACATTTAATGCCCAGCATTATTCAAGCTTCCTTTGAAGAACTGCTGTATTCAGAGGCGTATTGTACAGTAGTAATAATAACAATTCTTGCATTTGTAGCTTTCTATGATTATGTTCATATGGCTTAAATCAGTATTGAGTATTTGAAGCACTTATGATTACTGTGAACAGAGCAGCAACAAAAAAGGGTAAATTTATCTTTAGTATTAAAATCATATTTCATGAATGGGACCTTTGACTTGAGTGGGCCTCCAGAATGTGCCTGGATGTTGAATCAGGTGGAATAAACTTTAAATGTTTGCCCTGATGATGAAAGAATCAATATTGATGCTGCTATCCATTTAGTGATTATTTGCATCTCATGTAATGTTTAATTATTGTTTAGGTGCAAAATATATGCAACCTCAGAAATAAGGATAATGTATAATTGTCAGTGACAGAAGATAGTAATGCTGATGTTGAGTGCATCTATCTATCTATTTATCTCTGATGCCCAATCATTCCTGGGAACTCCCCCATGGGGATGGCCATGGCCAAAAGAGTCTTCATAACTGATGAACTCCAATATTTGAGTGCATGATCATAGAATCAAAGTCAAGAGATTTATTAAGTGTATTAGTGTATGATTGTTTTGATGATTGTTAGAATCAAAGTCAGGAGATTAATTCAGTAAAACTTCCATTAACTGTGGGATTCTAGTTTTTACATGTGTTGATGGTTGTTTTGCATTAGCAGCTTTGAGTACATCTAAATGATAATTGACATTGTGCAGCTTTTTCAAATTGTGAAAGGTTTAATTAATGACTTTAAATCTGTCTTATGATTTATTTTATCATATACCTAATCATTTTGAATAGGATTACTTTTGTACAGTAATAAAATACTAGAGTTTTGTTTTGGGAAATTTCCACAAACTGGTTATGAGCATTATAATATGGTGTAGCTCCTAAATTGTTTTTTGAGTTTGGTGAATCTTAGTTTTGGGAATTTTATAACTTTTAGCTTTGCATTATCTAGTTTGAAGACAGAACAAGGTCATCAGAACTTTGTTAAGTAGAATTCTGAGTTTCAGATAATCAGATTTGTAGATATGGATGAGGCTTATAAACATATGGTGACCATAATATATGGGAAAGATTTATTGTATGTCACTGAACAGTTTATGCTGGAAAATGAAAAATATGAAATGCAAAAACAACATAATAATGCTGTAGACAATCAGGTTTTGGTCATCTGTGTCATGAGAGAACAACATATGTTATTTGTGCTTGTGAGATGATAGCAGACTGCAGGCTTCATCAGCCATCACTTGGCTGTTTTGCTCTGAGTTTAACAAAACCACTGACGACAAAAATTTCCAAAAGAGACAATTTTCACTTGTGTACTGTGAGATAGTGCATTGATAGGGTCCTCTTGATATGTCATTCATCTGGTTTACTGATTAAGAAAACTCTAGTCCTCTGTAATACAGATTATAATCTTTATATTGTGTGCCTTATAGTCATTAAAGACATAGTTAAAAACAGTTAATAAGTATTCTCCATTTATGCTGTAACTTAATGTATGAGAAATCCTGATGTTGCTGTTTGCTGTAAAATTCATTACTGATAGATTCAACTTCTCAGATAATGTAATAAAAAAAAAAAAAAAACAAAGAAGGAAACTACTGCACTGTAGTTATAAGATATTAGTTATATGAAAAGTGTCTAAATCTTAACCTTACAGGGATGTGCTATGATAGTGTCTTCCTCCTAAATGGACACAAATGTTGATACCAAACTAGCATTTTAAAGCAGTTATTTTGCATTTCCTCTTAATATGACCCCAAGATTTGTTAGCATGTTTTTAGATAATTCTAGGGAAGCTGAATCAGGACATGACTATCACACTGAGTAACAGTATAGTTGTAAAGGATATTCCTCCTGGTAAATGTTCTTTGAAGCATAAATTGTGATGAGTGCATGAATGTATGAACATTAACTAGTTGAATTGTCATTTTTATCACCCAAATAAAGGTGAAAATTTTTTTTAGCATGATATTATAATGTGGAATGTGGTTATTAAAGTTGAATACTGAAGTATTGTTCTGAAAGAAAAGGTAAAAGATACAGAATCGTTAAATGGTGGAACATTGTTTAGGACTTGTATAATTTTCTAGTTTATATAGTTAATCTGTATATTGTTTTCGGTCCTTGTTGTGTAGTTAAAGAAATGAAGCATTTAAAGATGTCTAGTTTTCCATTGTTGTGAGACTGGTGATTAAAGTATTGTAGCTTGGATTGATGTCATCAGTATTCTCCCTGGATCTGGAAGTTACCTGATAGCTGTATGTAAGGCAGGTGTTGTGTAATCTTGCTGTTATGTTGATATACAGAAAAGAAGTCTTTAGATGAAGTTTCATTATAAACCTAATTTTTCCTACAGCCTCTTAGTTCATTCATACACATCCTCAACCCTTGTCCAATGTGTTTGTGAAACAAACTTCAACAGTAACATCAAACTTTTTACCTTTTCACATGATGCATCAAGCAAGACTGGAGTCACCATGGAGTCACCATTCACACCACCTTCAGATACAAAGCACTGCCATTGCTTCCACTTCCAGTTAATTCCTTTAAGGTCGTCTGGAATATATCCAGCAACATTCATTTTTATTTGGATCTCACTGCATGTCCATTTTTTCTGTAGTCCATCCCTTTTGTACCTTCAGTTATGTTACTATATATCGTCCTGACCAGGTATCATTTGCTTTAGTGTTTGAATGACCATACCTTCCTTATAAGACTTTCATTGATCTATATATCTATTCTTTATCTCTGATGCCTGTTCCCAACTGAAACTCCCTCAAGGTGGTGGTCGCGGCAATAGTCTCCATAACTATTGAACTCCAGTGCTACTCTTTAGACTTTGGTGCATCATTCTTAACAGGCCATTGGCAAAGGGCAACTGTAGTGCAGTGTTTGCAGCAGCTTCATTGATACATCTTTCTACTGATTTTGTCACATTGAATCTGTTGATGATTTAGAACTTTTAGACATAGCATTCATCATTGCTTATTTATTTTTTAAAACTCTCTTACTTGTATGGAATTGTTCTAGTGCATCTAGTGCAAAATCAATATTTTTTCTTTTTGGTTTTATCCAGTTACTGAGGTTGACAATGTCTAAACTGTCAACATCTCAGTCCCAGTTTGTGAATATGACATGCTTTCTGTAAGCTCTGTGATATATGTAGAATAAGATAGCATGGCGTGATGATTCATTTTATTCCCTTTCCCTTCGGTATTCTGTCAGTCCATAGGGAGGGGTGTATTAAGGGGAATGGGGATGATTACCCCTATTAAGCTGAACAGTATACAATAAATTTCATGAATAATGATAATTTATGTATTTTACAATTATTTCAACCTTTTCAATCCACTGAAAGGAAAAATAGATTTATATGTATGTATACTGAAATGTTTCAGTGACTTACTCTAGTGATTAATGAAAGAAATGTGTCTGTTTTCTCAAAGTCCTAAAACAGTGACATAAGTTTTCAATAATACAATTTTCTCTACCTGCAGAAGCATATTAATTTTGCTCCACTGAACAAAACTCCCGTGATTAATGATGACACCTGCTTTTTATCAAATATCATATATTTATTTTTATTCAAAAGTGAATGCCGGTCTCATTATAAACTTACTCATGTGAGAATCTGACAAATATTAGCAATTCATTTTAACACTAAAAAGTAACATAGAAATTACTCAGTTCCCCGAAGATACGTGTTCTCATATACAGGTTGAGCATCCCTAATCCGAAAATCCGAAATCCAAAACACTCTAAAATCCAGAACTTTTTGAGCAGTGACATAATGTGACAAGTGCAAAATTCCACACCTAAACACGTTATTTTTTCATTGTATTATTGGTATTTCATATTTTTTTACTGTTAATTACTAATGTGTGAATAAGTGTAAGAATATGATTGCTTGTCAGTAACATATAAATTCAGAATCAGGAATGAAGGTGATGCCAAACAACCAGAGATAGTACACATGGGTGGTTGAGACTGCAACACCCCAGTTTTTGGATGACTCACTATTACACAAACTTTGTTTCATGAGCAAAATTATTGAAAATATTGTGTAAATTACTTTCAGGCTACGTGTATAATGTGTATATGAAACATAAATGGATTTTGTGTTTAGACATAGGTCCCATCCCCAAGATATCTCATTCTGTATCTATTATTCATCATGACAGATGTAAAAAATAGGATGTTTGGAAGAAAATGGGTTAGTGCTGAGACATACCTCAATGTATTGACCATTCAATGGTCTTCCTCAGGAGATAATGATTCCAGTATTTGGTGGGACTGTGTTCTCCTACAAGTGATGGTCACCTGGTTGGATGCCTTGGTGTGTTGCTCTCTGATTGAATTGCTCGTCCTTGTGCCTCCACTTGTTCAAAGCAATCTCTTCTGCCTGACGTGACCAGCAGATAAACCCAGACCTTGTGTTAGCGTTGTCCTTGGTAGTGATGTAAGGCGTCCAACTGTGAACTGGGAACACAGTCCCGCTGAATGCTGGAATCAATATCTCCTGAGGAAGACTGTTGAACGGTCGAAAAATTGAGGTATGTCTCATTTCTAACCCGTTTGTTTCCATACCATCCTGTTATCTCATTATGTATATGTGAATATTCCAAAATCCAAAAAAATCCAAAATCCAAAACACTTCTGTTCCCGGGCATTTTGGATAAGGGATACTCAGCTTGTACCACTGTTGTTTTCAACTTTTCTTCATTATCTTGGCGGGTTCATAATTTACCTTTAGTGACCAAATCCTCATGGGCCACATGCATAGTGAGTGTGTATGTGACCTTATAAGTATCTTTAATAATTGAAGAAAGTGTCAAGTTTTTTCATTTGCTGGATGTAGCTGGATGTTAATGGCATTAATCACCCTTGCCAGTTGATAAGTGTAAGGCTCAGATAACCAGCCAACCAACTAAATCCTGGATACATGCTTGTCCCTAGGCACTTCACCTTAGGCCATATAAACACTGAACAGCCAAGCTAACCAATCAACAACACAGTCACCACATTTTTGAGAAATTTAATGGTAACCTCATCCACTCCTACCTTGCTGCACTTCATCTTGTGAAAAGCTTTCACTATATATTCCCACTTTGCTTTGCAATTTGCCATGACACTCACTTGACATGCCACTTTATTTCATATATACATCTGCCTTCCTGTCATCTAATGCATCCTACAGTTGTCAGAATTTTCGCTCCATCTCTAAACATCCTAATTCGTTTTCATGCCAGTGACTTCCTTCCAAAACATTGATACTCTGTCACCCCTTTTCTTATTTTTCCTCTTTTAGTTCTCACACTTTCTCTTGATCTGCCACTTTCTTTTGAACTCACAATCACATGCACTCTTGCCTTGCAATAGTGTCAGTACACCTTCCTTTTCTCATTCACCAGCTTTTTATCTTTCTCATTCCACAACTCTATTATTTCTTTTACATCTATATTCCACCTTCTGCATGCCATATACTTCACTTGCGCATTTAGGCACTACTTTCCTAAATACCTCTTGACATAGGTAAGAGTGATTGCAACTGCATTCACTCTCAACTGATGTCATTTTTCACATATTCTTGTCTTACCTTTGCACACAGTCCACTTTCTAAACTCACTCACATACTCCACATCTTTCACACACGTTATTTGCTCTCTTCATAAACCCACCACAAACTTTCACCAACAAGAAATAATCAGACATTCCACCTAATGTCCCTCTCAGCACATTCATATCCAACAGCCTCTCCTTCACATTCCTATAACCCAGCACAAGTTCAGTAATGCCCATTGACCCCCATTCTCATTCATTCACATACACTTGCATATGCATTTTTTTTGAACCATGTACTCTTGATCACTATTCCTCCTTTGGCACAACCTGACAAGTTTTTCTCAGTTTTCATTTACAATGAGGATGGCATATCCCCAGTTACACCCTCATTTCCCACATCTCTGACCCTTATTTTCGTATTGCCTGTTCCCAAGATTCAATACCATGTGTCAAAATGCTAAAATACTTAGTTTCTTCCAGAATACATTTCTTTCATCTTTCCTCTTTTCACTATCAAGTGCATAGGATCCAGTAACCACCCACCTTCTTGCATCTGCAGCTTACTTGTATTCTAACCCAAATCAACCTTGAACTAACTTCCAAATACTCTTAACAGTCCAACAGTTCTTCCTTGATTAGCAGTGCTACCCATTCTTTTGCTAGTGTCCTCTCACTAACCTCAGACCTTACCCCTTGAACATTACAAAACAATTCTGTCCCTTTCTAAGTCAATTTTGTTTCACTAAGAGTACCTACCTCTCCTTTCTTTTTATTCTTGTTACAGTTATGCACATTCAGACATCTAAGTCTTAACCTTAAGGGACATATCCTTGCATGGCTACTACTTCTGTTCCTGCATTTACAGTGATAATACAAAATGAGAGAATTTCCAGCCCCCAGCTCTTACCTGTTAGTTGCCTCATACAACTTGTGGGAAATTAAAGAAGTTAATAGTGGTGCAGTGAAAGGTGGACAAGGGTGATGTATTGAGAGAAAATTTTGTTGATCAGATTCACACAATGCAAAATGTTTGACAAGAAAATGTAGGAAAAAGAAGTGTGGTTTTGCCTTTTTTTTTTTTTTTTTTTTTACCAGAGTAAAGATTTATCATAAAGTAAACCTCAATTTTAAAGGTGCAATCTGCAAACAGAAATTTGCTTTTGGAAATAAGATACTGTATATATTGTGATGTAATGCTATCCTAAAAGATAAAAATGTTTCTGCAAAAATATTTCAGTAAATAGACTTTGATGAATTCTTCTGAATTACTTAGGGTTAGTTACCAATTTGGATGTCGTCAATTTATATGTCTTTTATATTTGGGTAAGACTTATATATTACCTCCAAAGTTCAGTGATTACACATGGTCTGGTATAATGATGGCAGTAGATAATGTGATGAAATCTATATGATAAGCATTTGTCAAAATAACCTACTAAAAGGACAGTGTGTGGATAGATGTACACTCGCACCAAAAAGTGTATACCCCCTAGGGTTCTATGTATTTGGAAATGATCACACGTTAGAGATGTGGAGCAGCTTGGTAAGGTTGGTACGTCTAACTGTGAGCTACATCCTATAAAGATGTGAAAACTGCACTATACAATTTATTTGTCATAGAACAGAATGAGGTTGGAAAGAATATCATATGTAAAACTGATGACAATTTGCTGCAATGGTGTTCCCAAATTAATTGTAAAAAATATGATGACTTGCAACATAAGGGTTGCATTTCCAAATAGGACTATAATTCATAATTTGCTGAGCTGAGGTGACACTGGAGCAGGCTCAAAAAAATGTGAACCTGACGAATTGGATATTCTGTTAATTTTCAATGAAAGTAACTTCGAATGACTTACTTTGCCATATGATTATATAATGACAGTGATCTACTTCATATCCATATCACCTAGCATCACCCAAATGACAGTCAAGCGGTGTTTCTAATGACTACATACCGGATCTAATGGTGATACAAAACCTGTGGCTTTGTTGTCATGGTCGACAGACTGACCACTCATCCCCCCCCCACCCACACACCCACCCCCACACACACACACACACACCCCACCCCACCCCACCAGGGCTGTTCATACAAGCTGCCTTGATTCCGTATTTCTCCCAAACAATCTTGAGGGTATTACACATACTTCAGCAGTATTACAGCACATTGCATTCAATCAGTGGTAACAATGTGATCCAGCTGTTCCAATATATGCATATTTTGTAGTAATATTTCAATGTCAATGTCAACAGGACCTCGTTTATTACAAACCAATGTTGATAGTAGCCCATTTTTGGTATCATTATTAGTACAGTTTCAACATTACACTATTATCATTACAGTTATGTTACCACCCACAGTTAGTGTAACAGCAATATCACATTTTCTTTCTAGCCCCACTATGTCGTGCTGTAATTACTACCCAACAACTAACATTTGTCCATGTCGTCTGGCAGTGCATGGCTGCATGCTTAAAGTATCCAGTGTGATGTGTGGCAAATAAGTATTGCCTGAACAATGTTAACAGCAGTTGTACCCACTGAATGACTGTCATTCATATAATTACTTTTATATTAGCATTATCACGTTACTCTCCTGTTGATGACGCACAGTGATTCACACGCAATTCAAACGCCATAAACCAGTAATTGTACTAACTGACAGCTATCACCGAGGATAGCAGGCCTACCAACACACGCCAGGCATCACACATAGTGACCAGAATTGTTTGTTCGTTTTTTTCGTACTGTATCAACAAGAAAAGGGGCAGAGACTTTTTGGTGCGAGTGTAACAGTATGCCATCCGAACCTTGCCAAAGTTCAGGGTAAAAGGTAAATGGTGACTAGGAATTTCTTCCTAAGGGAAGCACTGAGTACTTCAATTACAGAATAAATATGGTACACTGTTATTTGGTAGTGTATGCTTTTAGTTTTGTATGCAGTATGGTTACTTCACCAATGTGGTAAATTTATATAAATCCACTTGTTGTTTATTCATAACAATACGCAGAAGCTATGCCACAAACAACTTGTTTTAAGTATGTCCACCTTGGACTTTGATATGGTGACACAGTAGTTATTATTCACAGAAAATTTAAGGAATATTATTAGCATACTGGTTTTGAAGCATTATACATGACAGCAAGAGTGGATGTATGAAAATAAGGCTATTGTTGGTCTGTTTCTTGCACCAAATCACTGAGGGAGGAGAAGCAATAATGTGTAAACTGTAGTGCGTATAAAATAACTTGCTCAATGTGGAATTAGTTGACCAACTGTTTATGAAACATGTTATTACTCTCTGCTAATGGTGATTAATTTATTGTCTAGGAGTTAGGAAAATCATTCGTTCATAGACCACTATATGCTTTAATGTAGGCAGTTCTTGAAATCATTATTCAGGAAAGACCCTGGCAGTTGGGTGGTAAGTGTTCACTCCAGATAATAAATAAAACTGGTTCTGGCAAAGCTGAGAATCAGACACAAGAGACTGATTCTTAATTGGTTACTGGCAATAGACCAACTTTCATTATATCAAGTGTCAGTGCCATTAACTGTGGTCCACCACCTAATGTAAAGGTGCTGATAATGTTCGAAGCAGAAAGAATTTCCTAAACTCCTCAGCACTCAAGAGTGTATTAGAATTGGCATACATCTAGTTTGGTTTTCCAAGGGAAACCAGTATACAATTCAAAAATAATGTATATTCTTAAGATATTTGTACATGAAAATAAGTATGAAAGATTTATCCATTTCTTATACTTTGAGAAAAAAAAAATATAAACCTCTAATGAAAGTAGATGTTGATGTGGCAGATGATACATAACAATAAACCAAGACCACTTAGCAAAAATTGTAGAGATTTTATCTTATTTGACTTTACCATCATCTGCTGGTAAGCAACACATTATGGACTTGAAACGGTTTGCTCAGCTAATACATATTGCATTTAATAAATCAGCTTTGCTGCAAAGATAATGAAAGCAAGTATTTCAGGGCAGTCCAGAAAGCTGATATGATGTGGATACTGTGTTAATGAACATATCAAAAACTGGAGAGCTTCAGCAGCTTCAAGGCAAAAGTGCTTTAGCAACTTCAAGGTAATGAATTATATCTAGTGTGTTTTTCAATTGAGGATACTGCCCTATACATAGGACATAGTACTGATGCACCAGGTTACTGCAGAGATCCGATGTAAAGTCTTATGCTTGAGGTCTGTCTAAGTACTCCTGAGTTATTATATTCTCTTCGAGAACCTCATTACCTGGACTGCTCCCTTGTACAAACTGTTACAGAAATTTCAGCTGTATATGTAGTCCAAGGACTATGACAAGGCCTAGGATACTACAGTAAGGATGCAAGGGTATTAAATGAAAACTAAGCATGAAAGTTTAAGTAAAATCTTTGATATCACTCAATGAATTAAAACCTCTTAATTTTCCTCCAACTGGTAATTGCTGATGTGTAGTTATTTTGTATTCCTGAATTCACTTATAGGGGATTCAGCTTCCTAGAGTCCCCTATAGATTCACTTCTTGTAAATACAGGTTGTACCTCTCTAATCTGGCACTCTGTGGTCCGGCAACTCCCATGCTCCAGCAGTTTGAATCTGCTGCCATTAGTTTGTGGATCTGCCACCAGGGTGGTACTGTTAGCAAATTAGCAGTGATAAGGAGTCAAAATCTGTTTGCACTGCAGCAGAGCCCTTCAAGATGTCATCCAAGAGACCAAGATGTGCAGAAGATGGTGATAGTGCTAATAAGCATAAACATAAATCATTATTGATGCTTGAAAAGGTGGTGTAACCGAGAAAATTAGGTAAAGGAACTTCTGTAAAGACTGTGTGAGTACTATGAGAGTGGATCACCAACTGTGTATGACTTAAAGAAACAAAAAGAGCAGATTTTTCAGATTTTTAAGATTTTTGCTGAAAATGAAAGCCAGAAAAGCTAAAGTTTCAGAAAACTTTCAAAGGTGTCAGGTGTACAGAATTATGTAGTGCAATTATAAAGTGGTTTAAGCTCCGATGTAATGAAGATGTAAGAATTTCTGGGGAGATGCTTAGCTGGGACAAAGTTTGTGGATGAATTTGCACAGTTAGTGACAGTGGAAAACTTAGCCCCAGAATAAATGTATAATGCTGACGTATCTGCCCTGTATTGGCGTCGTATGCCCAGAAAAACCCTTGCCCAAGAATTGAGGAGTCTCCATCTGGGGGGTAAGGATTCCAAAGATAGGGTAACAATTCTTGGTTGCAGCAATGCTGCAGGAATACATGAAACCAAGCTGATGGTAACTGGTAAGAGTGTTCACCTTGAGGGCCTTTAAATGAATGAAAATTCTTCCACTTATCTACCATGGTACTAAAAAAGGGTGGATGACAACTAAACTTTTCCTTGAATGGTTTGAAAATTACTTCATGCATGAAGCTAGAGCACACTTTAAAGGAACGTCCACACTATTGGGCAGTGCCCGGTGGTCATGAGTGTTAAGTCCATCATCAGACACTTTATGGCAACTTTAATGGGCAAATCGGCAGACTGCCTTAGCCAGTAG
>JAYMFT010107641.1:0-12500 GCA_038088735.1 Panulirus argus | reverse complement strand
TCTGGCGTCAAACCACCAAGCAGTCTGATTTCGCTCAACTACATGCATGGGTAATCCGTTGATTTGCCTGTCAAAGTTGCCACAAAGTGTCAGATTCCAGACTTAACACTCATGCCCACCAGGCACTGCCTGATTGTGTGGATGCTCCTTTACAGCATGCTCTAGCTTTACACACAAAGAAATTTTCAAACAATTCAAGAAAAAGTTTAGTTGTCATCCACCCTTTTTTAGTACCATGGTAAATAAGTGAAAAAATTTTCTTTCTTTTAAAGGTCTTCCAATGAACACTTACCAATTACCATCAGCTTAGTTTCATGTGTTCCTGCAGAACTGTTACCCTATCTTTGGAATCCTTACCCCCAGATGGAGACTCCTCAGTTCTTGGGCAAGGGTTTTTCGTGGCATATGATGCCAATATAAGGCAGTTTCGTCAGCTTTATACAGTTGTTCTGGAGTTAACTTTTCCGCTGTCACTAACTGTACAAATTCATCCACAAATTTTTTAAATACTTTTCCTGTCTTTTTTTTCCCTTCTCATTTCTCTCTATATTTCAATTAGGGCCTGGCCTTGATGTGGACTTTTGTCCGTGGCTGGAGCCTTCAACACACAAAAAAAAAAAAAATCCACAGAAATGCTTACTCCATTATGTCGGAGCTTAAACCACTTTATAATTACAATGAATAATTCTGTACTCCTGCCACCTTTCAAACTTTTCCAAGACTTTAAACTTTTCTGGGTTTCATTTTCTTTGTCATACACTGTTGACGATCCAACACCATAGTACTCGCATAAAAGTCTTTACAGAAGTTTCTCTATCTAATTTTCTCAGTGACACCTTTTCAAGCATGATAATGATTTATGCTTAAGCTTATTAGCACTATCATCATCATTTACACCTCTTGGTCTCTTGGATGAATTCCTGAAGGACTAAAATACAGCTAAATAGAAATTAACAGGACTGTTAATTAGCTCGGCTGCAGTGTAAACAGATTTTGGAGCCTTATCACTGCTTACTTGCTAAACTTGCTAACAACGCCTACGTAGTGGCAGGTCCACAAACTATGGTGGCAGATTCAAAACGTACTAGAGCATAGGAGTTGCTGGACCTCACAGCGTCGGATTAGAGGTACAACTGTAACAGTAATCAAATAATTTTTGTTGCTAATGCAAAAAAATATCAAGTCCTACTTTAGACCAGGGCCTAGATGGAAATTCATGGTATCTTTTGTTTGCTGAAGGCCAAATTTGTTACAGACCTTGCATGACGATACATAATTCTTAAGCTCTGTACACATACCTGGCCAGTGATACAGGTCTCTACCTCTTCTTATTGTAGAATCTATTCCATTGTGAGCAAAGTGAATCTGTTTAAGCATGTAAGATTTTAGACATGTGGGAATAACTACACATGACCCCCTGAATATGACATCCTCATACTCTGTCAGCTCATCTCTGATCTTGAAGAAACTCTTAATATTTTCTGGAACTTCTCTAATATTTTCTGGAACTTCTTTACAGTGTGTTGGCCAGCCATTCAAAATAAGGTATTTTAGTGTTTGCAGAGCATGATCTAACTGGGTCTTCCTTTTAATGTCTCAGCATTTCTTCTTCAATGTCTAAATTTTCACTCACTTTTGGAACTAATTTCATCTAGAATTACATGTGATTCTTCAACCTTAGGTTAAGAGCCTCTACGCAAAGTATCTGCAATGTACATCTTACTTCCTGGTTTATATTGAATATCCAAAGAATACTTCTTCAACAACCTTAGTAACATGCTTTGCAACCTTTTGGAACATTTCAAAAGAGGCTTTCTGAATACAATTTCTAAAGGCTTGTGGTCATTCTCAATTGTTACTAATTTGCCATAAACATACTGTTCAAAGTGCACTACTGCAAACATAGTGGCAAGCATTTCCTTTTCAATTTGGGCATATCTCTGTTCAGTGTCAGACATTACCCTAGAAGCATAGGCCACTGGTTGTCCATCTTGTAATAAGGCTGCACCAAGACCATACATTAAAGCATCACATTGCAGTGTGATATTACTCTTTTCATCAAAGTATTTCAATATTGGTGCATTTACTATTAACCTCTTAATTTTCCCAAATGCCTCATCATGACATGCATCCCATTGTCAAACTACATTTTTTCTTTTCAAGCTGTCTCAGAGGTGTGTTTACCTCTGATAAACCTGGTAGAAATTTGGATTGGTAATTAACCATTCCAAGGAATCTTCTGAGTGATTTTACATCAGTAGGAGTTTTCAAATTCTGAATGGCTTCTATTTTCTTGGGGTCTGCTCGAACACCATATTTTTCAACAAGTTTCCTATGTATGTTTTTCTGGAGAGTGCAGTTTCATTTAGTCTTTGTTTAACTTTATGCCTTTTTCACGTCTTTCTAGTAACTTCAGCAGGCAGTCATCATGATCCTTCCGAGCACTCTCTGTTGTCAAGCCTTCTCTGTACACGAGGATATCATCAGCTATCACCTCAACACCCTTTAAGCCCTGGTACTCCTCAGGTGCCGAGCTGATACCGAATGGCATTCTTAACCACCTGAATCTTACATATGGAGTGTTGAAGGTAGTTAGTAAACTTGAGTTTTCATCTAATATCACTTGCCAAAATCCATTTTTTGCATCCAGTACAGAGAATATTTTTGCTTTTTACATTTTGGTGCATTAATACTTCCTACCAGTTCCTTTTTGTACACTGACACTCTGAATTTCATCCTGGCCATCTGAATCATAATTATCTATGCTTTTGACCTTATTCTGGAGTTTATATGATTTACACTGCCTGGCAAAATGATTGAGTTTACCACACTAGGCACAAGTCTCTAAATGTTAGGCACATCCTCACCTTGTGATCAAACCCACAAAATCTACAATCCTTCTCCTCAGTCTTTTGTGTCGGTTTTGCTGTGTACCTACTTCTTGAAGTTTCTCTTGTCATTTATTATACTCTTGATTTCATCAAGCACTGTGGTCATCTGCTACTGGTTTACTCTCATTTCATACTTTTTCACGAAATTCAGGGCTCTATCCAAAGTCATGGATGTATCATCCATTTGTGCATGATCCAAAATTTTTCCTCTTACCTTGCCATCTTTGAGATTAAGGATGAATTGATCTCTTATCATTTCTTCTGCATCATGATATTTACAGGTTTTTGCCAGGATCCTCAACTGTGTGACGAACTGGTTACGTCTCACTGCAGTCTTGCTTCTTGTTCAGTTATTATGTTGGTCCTTGGATTGCAATCCTCCTCAAATTTTTCAAGCACTTTCTCAATTTTGTGCTTGTCCTCAGGATCTCCAACTGAATGAGTTATACTTCTCCACTGCAGTTTCCCCAGCTACATGTAAGAATGCAGGTACTCTCCTGTCTTTCTCTTTTTCAAGGCCCACTGCTATTTCATAATTCTCCCAAGACTCCTTGAATCTTTTCCAGTTGGCTGCAATATCAGTACCAGTACTTGAATCTAGGGGTGGTGGGGGCTGCAGATTCAGGGCCTTGTTGCCTCTCAATATAACTGTAAGCTAGACATGGCTTTCAGAACATCCAGTACTGTACCTTGGATCAGCTGCTTGTGACCTGTAGACTCCAGTCACACCTTGGCTGGCCCTAGACCCCAGACTCCTATTTTTTTGGGATCCCACCCCTGACATCGTGTTTCAAAGTTGGCCTTAGTAAAAACACAGTACTGGGCATTGCATAGTATATTTGATAAATTTGATAAAAGCAATGGAGCTACACTCAAAGAATGTCTAACCAACTTTTGAGTCACAGTCTCTTACCCTGTTAACTTTAGGGGCTCACTTGTCTCTTTCTTTTTATGTTATGTTGAAGGCTCCAGTCATGGACGAAAGTCCACATTGAGGCTGGGCCTTAATTGAAATATAAAAAAATTATGAAACCGAAGAAGAAAAGACAAGGGAAAGTATTTACAAATTTTTGAGAGAGTGAAAGACCTGTCTTTTGAAATGTGCGAGGTCATCTTTATTGGAAAAGACATGAGAAGGTAGAGAGTTCCAAAGCTTTGATGTGTAGGGAAAGAAGCAGTTATCAAAATGGCCCACTCTTGAGTTGCCAGTGTGTTATTATCCGATGTCTCCAAAGAGTTTATAAAACGAAATAGCTTCAACATAATAAGTAAACTCCATGACTTACCATATTCAAATACCATGAAAGTAATATCCAGTAACACAAATGATGACATGCCCATTTTATATAAAGCTTAAACAATATTCTCTAAATATTGTTGCAGCTTCAGTTCAAACTTTTTCACAAGGCAACTGGAGGGGGCAGGAGTGGGATACAGGAGACTCTCCCCTCTTTGCATTTTTTTTTTCATAACGGGAAAGAAGTAAACTGAATAGTGCTCATCCTCCTTGAAGGCTTAGGCTGGGTTGTCTGAATGTGTGTGGATGTAACTGGATGTAACTAACACAAGAAGAAACGAGAGATAAGTAATATGTTTCAGGAGATAGGAACCTGGATGCCCTAACTCTGAGCAAAAGGATGCTAAAAGGGAAGGGAAAAGAATGTTGTAGGAATGTCATAGTGGTAAAGTTAGGAATTAGTATAAGGGGAAGAGCTAAGGAAGGGGCAGCACTGCTACTAAAGGAAAAGTTATCAGAATGTGCGAGAGAGCATAATGTGGGTAAAAAGTGAAAGTTAATTATGAGAGTTGGGTGACTATTAGTGCTCACACACCTGGAAATGAGAGGACTAATGAAGAGAGGTGAGTCTTTAGTGTAGAACTGAATGAATTAGTCTGCAGTTTTGATGCAAGGGTTGAAATAATTGTGACTTGATTTAAATGCAAAAGTGTATTGTATGACAGTTGAGGGTATAATTGGTGGGCTTGTGGTACCTGGTGTTGTGATTAAGAATGGTGAACAATTTGTGGATTTATGTGCTGAAAAAAGACTAATGATGGTGAATACCTGGTTTGAAGAGATTGATATATATAAGTGTGCAAGCATTGGTAGGAAAGATGGCAAGGGGCATAATTAGATCATGTATTAATTGATAGGCATGCAAGGAGAGACTCTTGGATGTGAATGTGCTGAAAGGGGCATTTGTTAGGATGTCTGATCATCACTTGGTGGATGCAAGGGTGAATGTTTGTAGAGACTTTCAAAAAAAAGGCAATTATATGGATGGGAAGAGGGCTGTGAAAGTGAGGGAACTTGGGAAAGAGGCATGGGAGAAGAGTTACCAGGAGAAATTGAATGCAGAATGGCAAAAGATGAGAGTGAATGAAATTAGGAGGGTGGATACAGATTGGGATTAGTTAGAAAAACACTTGTTATATGTGCAAGAGAAGTGAGTGGCAAGTGGAAGATGGGAGGTGGACAGTTGAGAAAAGGTAGTGAGTGGTAGGATGAGGAAGTTAAGTCATTATAAATGTCATGTACATGAAAGTTTGTAGGGGCTTTTGGAAAAGAGAAAATAATATGGTTGGTAATAGGGTTGTGAAAATGATTAAATTTGGAAAAAAAGGCTTGTGAGAAGAGGTACCAGGAGAAATTGAATGTAGAATGACAAAAGATGAGAGTGAATGAAATTAGGAGAGTGGATAAGGAATGGGATTAGTTAGGAAAGCACTGGTTATATGTGCAAGAGAAGTCAGTGGCATGCAGAAGATGAGAGGTGGACAGTTGAGAAAAGGTAGTGAGTGGTAGGATGAGGAAGATAAGACACTATAAATATAGAGTACATGAAAGTTTGTAGGGGGCTTTTGGAAAAGAGGAAATAATATGGGTGGTAATAGAGTTGTGAAAGAGATTAAGTTTAGAAAAAAGGCTTGTGAGAGGAGATACCACAGATGGTAAAAGGTGAGAGTATATGAAGCTATGGATGTGGATGAGAAATGGGAGGTATGTAGAGAAGTACTGTTTACATGTCCAATAGAAGTATGGGACATGCAGAAGGTGGAAGGTGGGCAGGTGAGAAATGGTTGTGAGTGATGGGTTGAGGAAGCTGAATTGCTAATTAAAGAGAAAGGAGAGGTGTTATTTGAAGGGAAGCAGTGCAAGTGATTAGGAATTGTACAAAAAGTGCAAAAGGTCCAGAGGGAGATGCCAGGGCTGAAAAAGAGGGCAAATGAGAGTTAGGATGACTGAGTATCAGGAAAATTCAGGGAGAATAAGAAAATGTTTTGGAAGGAGGTAATAGTGTGAAAAAAACAGGTGAACTGATGCGAACATCTTCCCCCTTGGCGTTATACAGGGTAAGCCTGAAGTCACTCTGCCCCTATACTAGAAATGATAAAGCTGGCTCATTTTTGTTACAACATATGGCCTACTTGACTTTTGACATATACAGTACCCATGGAAAGTCTGAGGAGTATGGGGCCTTTTGTTGTGTGGTTGAGTGTCCTCAGAATTTCCATGTCTATCAGCCTACTGAATTCTCAGATCTCACTTAATTAGTACTTGACAACACTCCCTGGTGATCCCATCACCACGGACTGAGGAGCGCATCAGTACCTCACGGGACAAGCTAGAGAGAGGGGGTGCATGCTATGAGCTGCTGGATTAACAAAGATCCCTTTTTTGTTTCATTCATTTTTTGTCTCACTGCCACCCACCTACACCTTAGAATGGGGCACAAGAACCTCACCCAGCAAGAATAGGTTCAAATTCTTGCCCTGAGGGAGGCAGAAATGTCGTTGAAGGAGATTTGTCAGTGTATGGGGATGAGCAAGTCAGCCTTATACATCCTTATTGCAAAAGCCAAGAATATCCCACAAGGTGAAGTTCTACCTCATAAACCTGTACCAGGGCATCCCAGAAAGACTTCAACAACTACTGACAAGCTTATCAAGAGGCAAGTATTGATAAATCCACGCATCACAGCAAGCAATTGAAGCAAGCCTATCCCACCCTCCTCGGAGTTGCTGCAGATTGCACCATTCAGGAGCAATGCCAGAAACACCTGAACCTGCCCCTTTGTTCCTTGACCAGAAAACCCCTACTGACTTGCAAGATGCGTGCTGCTCATCTGTTTTGCAAGGAACTATAAAGATTTGAATGTTGAGGACTGGAGAAGGATCTAATGGAGCGATGAGTCGACTTTCAAGTGTGGTGCAGTGAGGCGTGGCAAGTTGAGACATCCTTCCCACATAAATCCCTTTAACCCCCGTTATGTGCAAATGACTGTCAAACACCCAAACTCAGTCATGATTTGGGGTTTCTTCAGTGGAGAGTTAGGACTGGGGATTTCATGTGCTTCCCAAGAACATCACAATGAATGGAGACTGCTACACTGAAGTTCTTCATGACCACATGATGAATATTTATGAGATCCATGCTGCAGCTTCTTTATGCAAAACAGTGCACCATGTCACAAGGCAAAGAAGGTCATGAAATGATTGTTACACAAGCAGGTGAATATCCTTCAATGGCCTGGGAATTCTCCAGGCCTGAATCCCATTGAGGAGCTGTGGTCTTACATGAAGCTTATTAACTTCAAGAAAGGAACACCTCTTCAATTCCTTGCCTTCTTGAAGACATCAGAAACATCTGGTTGAATGGAAATGACTCTGATTACTGCAGAAACCTTACTGACTCCATGCTGCAATGCATACAAGCTGTTTTGAAGGCACATGGTTGCCACACTAAGTACTAAAATAATTTGAAAATTTTTTTATACTCATTCCTCAGACTTTCTGTGGGTACTGTATAGTGACAGACCTCCCCTCCTCCATTCCTCCATATCCTCCTCCCTGTCCTTCCTCACACAATGTTGCTCCAGTGTTTCTCTGTATGCAAGCATATCCAGATGCTAATGTGTGTATGTGAGAAGGTTTTGTCGCTTGAGGTTCTAGTGTTTTAAATGGAACAGGTGTTACATGGTGCAGACCATTATACAGACAAAGTGCAACAGAAATGTGCTGAAAAGTATCCCAACACTCCCGTGAGTGACATATTGTAACTCAGTGTGGCAGTTAATTGCCAAGTTTAATGAAAATGTATCATTTGCAGATATGCCGAGATCTGGCAGGTCAGCTGTGGTAACACGGGAGAACATATTTGATATTTCAAATCACATAATGCAAAGCCCAAAAACGTCCACTTCTAAATTGGCATAGCAGACTGGCATCTTGTATAGCACCACATGTAGAGTGCTGAGGAAATAGTTGCACCTGTATCCTTACGTGATAACCCCAGTGCATGAATTGAAAGAGGAACAACATCAATTGTGTTGAATATTGCTGATGGTTTAGAGACTTTATTACTGCCAATGTAGAAGATATTCTGGACATCACATTCTTTATTGATGAGGAGTGGTTTCATATATCCAATTGCGTCAACACCCAAAACAGCCATATTAGGTCAGCAACTAATCTGCATGAGATCAAGAAGACACCATTATATGATCAGAGGGTTGGTGTGTGATGTGCCATATCACAGAATTGGATAATCAGCCTCATATTCTTTAGTGACAATCATTTGGGAACTTTCTGTGATTTCATTCTTTACCCCTTCATTGAACAATTAGATGAAGAAGAAAGTGCCCATGTCTATTTCCAACAGGATGGTGCTACTGCACACACAGCTTGTGTCCCCAGGAAACTACTGTGTGATGTGTTCGGGGACAGAATAATCTCAAAGGACATTTGGGCACCTAGGTCGTTAGACCTTACACCCCCTGATTATTATCTGTAGGGGCAATGAAAGGCACAGTTTACAAAGACATTCCTCACACTCTCCCTGAGCTAAAAGAAGCCATCACAAATTTCATTAGGAACATCTCTTATTGATTTGTTGTGTCTTTGCAAATGATATAAGACATGTATATGCATGTCTGCCGGCATATGGGTGTAACAGTGTTCAAGTCAAGGGTTGCCTCAAACAATCTTACAAAGTAATTATTATTTTCTTTATCCTATTCTTTCAATTATGCATGTCTTACTTTTAACTGTTATTATTTCAATAATATATTATGAAAGATATTAAGAAAAATGTCTAATAATCAATAATATTGGATGTTCTCCATAACAAACATGAAACTTTTATTTTCAAAAACTGTTTTTGTAAATATATCGGTGTTAGGTAATAAACCAGTCACTCGTCAATTGGGTATAAGTGAACCCTTATAAGTGGTGGGTCAGATATTAGTGAACCCTTACAAATAACTTATAACTGGTGAATCGGATATTAGTGAACCCTTACAACTAACTTATAACTGGTGAACTGGATATTAGTGAACCCTTACAACTAACTGGTGAACTGGATATTAGTGAACCCTTACAGGGCAATTCTAACAGTATTTCAGAGGCTTTCACTTAATGCTTCAGCTGTCTACTTCTACCTAATGCTCCTACCTTCTTTTATTTAATGTTGCTACCTAATACTCCTTCCTAAATGTTCATATCTACTAATTTTATCTACTGTTCCTACCATTTTGCCAAAAGGCAAGGCTAGTGAATGGTGCTCACTACAGGAAGATTTAGAGATATGAAGAAAGAGTTGTATGAGTTCAGCGTGGTGAGGTGTTATATGTGACAAGGAGAGACTGTATGTTTGTGGACAGAATACCAGTAGTCCATGTTTGGGTGAGGCAGAAAAAAAAAAGACAGCTACCTGGTTCAGAGGAGTGCAACTTGACGACCACTAAATTGCTGACATACTACACAGCCATCACTAACCCTCCCGACACCCAGGCGGGTAGTACTGGTAATATACCTAACCTAGTCATTGGCTGCCATGATGCCATGAGAATTAATGAGATGGAAGGCTTTTGATTCCACCCTAGTTAACAGGTAGGTGGAGGGTTGGCCACCCCAGATGTGTGAGTAGTAGTCTATACTTAGGGGAATAAAACTCCTGTAGGTGCGAAACAACTGCTCCCAAGAAAAATTATTGTGGCACCTGTACAAAACTCTCAGTTTTTGGGAAGCAGATTTTGTGATGTTGATGTTGTGGGGTTTACAAGACAGAGCAGAGGATAAGATACTGCCCATGTTTATGTTGTTATAGGTTGAATTGCAGTGTTTGAAGCAAATAATTCTTAGAAAGAAATATAGGGGGAGATTGTATTTCAGCAATATTAGATTTTACTGGGTTACAACCTCACCAATCTAAGATACTACAGAGCTGTCAACCATTACGTTTTTTCCGTATTCATTACGTTTTTTGAGATAAATACGGCAGTACGATTTTTCTTAGAATACTTTTTTTTTCTTTTAACTTCTGGCCGTACGTTCATGTATAAGAAGTTCACAGTGGTGCACAGTTCTATATATATATATAATGTACATTCTCATCGCGCATGAAAGTATTAAAGCAGTGTACAAAATATCAGTCGAACATCGGCCAATTTCCGACCATTTCGCGGAAATGACCATACAAAATTGTTGCACGGTCGGTCTTATCGTCCAATCATATCTTTGGCTTGTGTAACCAGGCTAATCCTACTAGTCCAGGTCCTCCTGAGGCTTCAGAAAGACGCACAAAATTATCATGTATAGAAGTGGATCAGGAATTGCTAGTTCCCTTCCATCTGTTGCTGTTCTTCAAAGTAGTAAAATTTAATTTACTAAGGTTTTCTAGCTATGAAAGATGGAGTAACAACGAAAATTTTGCTACAAAAATCAAATCCTCAGCACGTTAAGGTACATCATCACATCAGGTTATTTGGGCCTCGACCATTAATTAACGGAGATGATATGAACTACTATGTATAAAACGGATCCTTTCCTGTAAAATTTGGTGCGGTCAGTCCCTAACAAACCAGTGAAAATGTTCATATTACCATTACAATTGCCAAATCATGTCAATGTGAAACATTTAAAAGCGATATGATGGGGAAAATCAATTAGACAATAACTAATTCATTATGAAAGAGTTTCAAGAAGTCAAGATGTTGTAGCCATCATCTCCTACGTGGGTAAACTTGGTCCTCATTTTTCATGTTTTGATTTGCAGTTGTTCGTATCGCAATCGTGCTATGCATCATCGAGCGAGTCGATGGTGAGCTGGAGAAGAGTGAAGTCACTTCATTAAGGTATCGATGTCGGGTACAAAAGCAAGCAGGAATAAGCAGAGTTTTCGGTCGGAATACTCCAAGAAGTGGAACTACATTGTGCGATCGAGAAAGGATGAATTTACCACAAGTGACATTGGACAACTCTCCCGTCAACGGACTGACTACTCAATAATTAGAACATAAACTCTGATGACTAACTTTTTAATTGAACACAATATTGCATTTGCTGCTTCAGATCACCGAGTAGCCTTTTTAGAGTCATGTTACCAGACAGCTCTTTTGCTTCGAAGTCTGCTTCCCGAAGAACCAAAACAACAGCCGTAGCTAGGACTCTTGGACAAAAGTCCAAAGGTATGTGTACTTTAATTTCTCCATTTGATGTTTCTCATAATGTAAATCTAGATCTAGTCCAGAGTTAAATATAAGTCATTATAAACAACAAAAAGCAGATCAACTGCCCTCGTAGTTCGGGATTTTGTTTGGAGTTATGGTATTGTTACGCAACCCCCTCGAACTCACTCGACCGAGGGTCAAGGCTTGTCAAGATACCCGCTGCACAGAACTCAAAGGGGCAGTAACAATTTTTTCCTCACTTCATACACTGACTTGTGGGTCCGGTGGCACTCAGTAGCGATGAACTCACTTAATGGGGAAGGAAGGTGGGCAGGGAAACACAGTAGTCACGTGAACTTTGGTATATTAACGAAACAGACACAATACAAGACACTTATGGCAAGGAAGAGGGCAATGTCCACTCACCGACACTCACTCGAATCACACAGGGCTTATAGAGGCACTTATTAGGTTCCCGAGGGCTTATAGAGGCACTTGTCAGGTTCACAAAGGCTTGTAGATGCACTTATAGAGGGCACAGTACTGTACAGTACAGCTGGACACGATAGGGCTTGCTAAAA
This sequence comes from Panulirus argus, assembly GCA_038088735.1. NCBI lineage: Eukaryota > Metazoa > Arthropoda > Malacostraca > Decapoda > Palinuridae > Panulirus > Panulirus argus. The sequence continues at coordinate 578 of JAYMFT010107641.1, read as the reverse complement.
CACACACGCCAGGCGCTCTCCTTGTTTGTTTTGTCTTGTCTCTCCCGATCTCTCTCCCACAATGCATCGGCTCCAACAAGTGAGACGCGCCCTGCGTGCCACCCAGCACACATACCCATACATTCAACGCATACTTTTCACACAACACAGAAGACTATCAAAGTAATAGAATGGTAGTGTCTACATTCCTAAATACTACATTTCCTCATGCATAACAGTATATACTCAGCATCATTTTCTCTGTATTCATTAACACCCTCTTGATCTACATTAGTTCTGTCATATCCATCTTCCTTGCTTACACTGCAAGACTATTTTTCTTTTTCTGTGTGCAAGTATTACAGTATCATGAATATCCATTGTCATCATAGATTTCTTACAGTGCCATAAATATCCATTGTCTTCATGAATTTTTCTAATTGGCAGACCTATTTTCCTTGTCCACAGTCTACACATAATAGTTTCAGGTGAAATATTTCTGTCCATTATAAACCACAGCTAATATTTTCCTGCTCTCTCTCTCTCTCTCTCTCTCTCTCTCTCTCTCTCTCTCTCTCTCTCTCTCTTTTTTTTTTGGG
>JAYMFT010107630.1:0-13600 GCA_038088735.1 Panulirus argus | reverse complement strand
GGGGGCGTTGGGGATTCCTTTCTGCGGGGGCGTCGAAGGATCCTTTCTACGGGGATGTTGGGGGATCCTTAACAAGGGGGCATCAAGGAAGTTCCTTTTTACGGGGAGGTTGAGGGGGATCTTTTCTACGGGGGCGTTGAAGGGACCCTTTCTACGGGGGCGTCAGGGGGTTCCTTTCACCAGCAAGGCAGGACAGACCAGCCTCTTGACTCCGTCCGTGTCGTGCGTTGGAGCTTTACCAACACCTGGGTCTGTGGCGTACACTTGACGTCTCAACAGACAGCCCAACCCCATGTCTTCACAGACAGTCCGATCATCCCCCGGGTCTGTGGCGTAACAGCGGATACCTCAACAGACCTTCCAGCCACCTCGATCTCTGGCGCACAACGCCGCCTTAACAGACCTCCTGGATAAGTGTTGTGTCTCTTATCTCCACCGCAGCCAAAACAGACCCCCCTTCCCCCCTGAGACACGAACACGTCTGTACGCATGAACCACGAGACCCAGTGTGGGGGAGGGGGTTCTCGTGCGTCGTTAGAGGAGGGGGGGGGGGCGTGGGGAAGAAGGGGACCCGGGGAGCGGAGAGACGTCGGTCCCGACGCCAGCGGAGCCACAGACGCCCTTCCTGCCCACCTCAGTGCGTCATAACGACGGATTTCCGTTCACATGGAGAGTTGGTCTCAGCTATGACGTCACACTGGAGGGTTAAAAAGGCCCGGCCAATGAGCAGGCGACCAGCCAGCCAGCCATTCACTGGCTCTCGAACCAAGGCCCCTCCTTCCCCCCCCCCCCCACCTCTTACACGGGCCACAGCCCCCTGGAGTAACTGGTTTGGGGTGAGTACATTGAAAAGAGGCAGGGTGGTTGGTAGATGTGTAGGTAGGTAAGGAAGGAAGTAGGGAACTAGGGAAGTAAGTATGCCCCTGGGTAGGTAGGAAGGTGGAAAGTATGTGAGAAAGATGGTGTGTGTGTGTGTGTGTGTGTGTGTGTGTGTGGCTGGTATGTGCGACCATACCCGTGTCTGTGGTGGTGTGTGTGGTGTGGTGTGGGGGGGGTCCATCATCTTTGTGGTACTTGTGGTGGTGGAGGTGGTGTTGGAAGAAGCAGTGATGGAGGGAGCAGCAGCAGCAGTGGTGGCGGTGAGGGAGGGACCATCGCCACACCACCGGGACTACGCATCGCTACCGCTACTCCGCCCTGGGGGCTTCAAGGGCAAGTTTAAACGTCGAGCTACGCCGGGCGGCGGGCGGGAGGGCGTGCGTGCGGGCGGGCGGGCGGGCGGGTGGGCTGGTGTCACAATCTCAGACAACGAACCGGGAGGTAGAAAAAAAAAGGGGGGGTGGAAAGAAACACACCCGCCCTGCACAACGCCACCACCACTACCAGCCAGCGTCCTTACGCCGGGCGGGCCCCCGGGCTCCACACGCGGGCCAGCTACGCTACGCTGGGAAGGAAGGCCCGGCGGAGTCTTGACGCAGCGTCTAATGTAATAGGTCAGGGAAGACTGGTTCCCTCGCCATGTTTGCTGGAGACGCTTCCTGCTCCGCAAGACCCGTTGCCTCAGCCTTTCCTGCTGGACGGCGGCTGCTGCTGCTACAAGCAGCAGCAGAAGTAGCAGGAACAGCTATAAGCAGCTGCTCCTGACTAACTACCACCACCAGCACAGAGCACCGATAGAAGGAACAGCAGCGGTTAACGTGGGCATGGGAGCGAAGTAACAACAGTTGTAGCTGAGGTTGTTGTTGTAACAACAGCAGGACAGGAGGATTAGTGAGCGCAGCAGGAGCACACAGCGGTAGAGACAGCAGAGGAAGCAGGAGGAGGGGGGGGGAGGCATGATGGCCTGGAGGACGGGCCTCCGGCACCAGCAGGAGCACCCACGGAGGAAGTCACACGCCCCCTGGGAATCTTGGACGACCACCCACCCACCCACCTGGCCCGCGGCACCACCCCGCCACCGCCCCTTACCCCCTTCACCCCCTAAAACAACCACCCCCCCCCACCCCGCCCCTTTCCCAACCCCTTCACCCCCTAGCACAGCCTTAAACGCCCCCCTTCCCCTGCCCCTTCACCCCCTAGCCTAGCCGTGCACGCCCCCAGCCATCTTCCCCTGCCACAGGGCAATCCATGGCGCCAGGCCAACACGTTGCCACCCCAGCCACCCCTCCGCCCACTGGAGCAGCGACTATCGGCTGACCACACCTGATGGGGCAGCACTTGCTGGTTCCGACTGCCGTCATCTGTCCGGTCTGTGTGGCGCGGGCATTGCTATGGGAGAACAAGTGTGGGGGACACAGGTATACGTGTGGGGGGACAGGTATCACTCTGGGGGAAGAGTCAGCATGGGAGAGACATTACCGTGGGCGCTGTGTAGCGACACAGGTGGAGACGAAGGCACGTGCTACCACGTGTTGGGACGATGGCTGATGTCGTCCTCTCGCTTGGGTGAGGTGTGTGGAAGGGGTGAGGTGGGTGTGTGTGGGGTGTGCGGGAGGGGTGTTTGTGTGGGGGTAATGGCGTGGGAGGTGTGATCTGGTGCGGTGCAATGGCATGGTGACGACTTGAGTTGTGTGTATGTGGAAAGTGTGTGTGTGTGTGTGTGTGTGTGTGTGTGTGTGTGTGTGTGTGTGTGTGTGTGTGTGTGGGCGGCTACCCTCCCTTCCGCACACGCGAGTCAATTCTGGAAACTCGTTCCATCCCTTACTGGAAGGCCTGGAACCCCAGCCGGGGGACCGCGGTCTTCCTTTGATCACTCGCGGACTGCTTAGAGGCCGCCGGCCCGCAGACTGTCGTCTGCCCGTCGTCGCTGCCCGTGCACTCACGTGCAGAGCTCTTGGTCCGTCTCAGCCAACTTGCCCGATGGCGGCTACCACCTCTGCAGGCAGCGCCGTGAAAGAAACCTGTACGCCGTTTTCTGTCAATATACTAAACCCGTACGCCGTTTTCTGTCAATATACTAAACCCGTACGCCGTTTTCTGTCAATATACTTTTGGCGAACCATTTGTGTATTTCGTTATAATCTGACGGAGTCTTTATCGTAAACTGTTTAATTTACGACCTGTGTATATCTCTCTGTTCTGCGTTGAACAGAATGTACGAGTGACGTGTGACGTATGTCTGTGTGACGTATGTCTGTGCCGCTGTCTGTGGGATCTACTATGAACTGCTGATGTGACATGTTGATGCTCTCCGTGACGGCCTGGACATGACGTTACTGTATGCCTGTGACGGTCGGTATGTGGTGTTACTGTTCTCCGTGACGGTCGGTATATGGCGTTACTGTTCGCCGTGACGGTCAGTGCGTGGCGTTACTGTTTTCCGTGACGGCCAGTATGTGGTGTTACTGTCCCCTGTGACGGTCAGGGTGAGCTGTGGAGGTTCCCCCAGCACAGCGCGTGACGCTAGGCCCCGCGGTATTCTGGGGAGGTCTGGCGGAGTGGTTGGTGGTGTCCGTCCTCTCTGGTTCTTGCCTTCCACACATCCTGAAGGAGAGCAGAGGGCGCAGCCCTGCCTTGCCTTGCCTGTGAGCGGGAGAAGGTTTCCTTTGTTGCGCTCGCTCGGGCTGAACTCGTAATGACCGTTCCCGCATCTTTTGTACCCTCCTCCTGTGTTATAATTCCTCTGTCTAACCCATGTCTTAACCTGCTGCGCTGGCGCTTGAGACGTTCCCGCGCCCGAGCGAAGGAAACGCGCATTTTACAGTCGGGGTCCCTGGAAGTCGAGCACGGCTGGTTATCTACGTGCAGGTCTCCCAGGGCCCTCTGCACGTGCGATTCTCGTACGTATATCCTTGTAGCGCCCCAGCGAGCTGTGATAACGAAGGCGTGGTCTGTGTGTGTGTGTGCGTGTGTGCCCCGACGTACGTGAGGTATGAGAATGAGACGCAACAGTAGTGCAGGGGCGGCTCCCTTGGGGAGAGGTGTCGGGAGGGCACCACACACACACACACACACACACACGAGTCAACACGAGTCACCGTTAATCACATCTTCTGGGATATGACATCCGGTCTCATTCGCAGAATCCTTCATGCACATCTCTTTATAGTGTATCTATCTATCTATCTATCTATCTATCTATTCTTATCGCCACTCACAATTCTGTGGAATGCATAAGGTCCATAACACATACACACGTCCTCAACCCAATGCCCACTGTACTGAAGAGAAACGTGGACAAAATTCTCTACTTATAAAAGTGCTTCTCACTTCTCACTTTACACACTTTAAGTTGCTCTGTTGCATGAGAACAACGTCTCCATTCTCTACGACACTAAACAACTCGTTGGGGCCGATGTTTTGTTTGCATGGTGAGGGGAGCGTACGGTGGGGCAGTGTGTGGTGGATGTGGTGTGGCGTGGCGATATGTGGTGGTGTGGGGGAAGATGTGGTGAGGAACACAGCCACGGGTGTGCCGGTGGTGTGTGTGGCGTGGTGTGGCTGCGGACCCCACTGTGGTGGAGTGTGGGGGAGGGGGGGGGGCAGAAGTGGCGGTGATGGTACAGTCTACTGTGGGAGAGTGTGTGGGCAGGATCAAGGTGCGTGGGAGTGTGATGGTATGGATTACTGTGGCTGTGTGTGTGTGTGTGTGTGTGTATGAGTGGTGGAGAGGGGAGGGGTTGGTGGTGGTCAGGGCGTGACGGACAACACTCACGCTTCATTCATATCGTGTGTGAGGCGTTACCTGGGCTTATGACGGTGCCTACACCCCCAACCCAACCCCCCCATAAACACACCCGGCACACGCACGCACGCACGCACACGAACCCCTCTCTCCCCTCCCCCTTTGCCCCTAACAGACAAGAGGGACAACAGACGGGGCCGACGAGGGAGTCAACAGACCCTAGCAACAGTGTCTGTCTGTTCGATGTAAGTTGGTCCCCCCCCACGGCCGCGCCTTACTGCGGAAAGGGGCGTGGTGCAGGCTGGTGGAGGAGGGCGTGGTGCCGATAGCTGAGGAGGGCGTGGTTCTACTGGTGTTGGAAGAGGCGTGGCGCCTGCTGGTGGAGGAGGAGGCGTGGGGTGTGTGTCGCCAGGCGCCACATCCGCCGCGGCTGGGGACTGCCCCGCGGGTCGCCACGCCTCGGGCCCTGCGACGGGAACTCTGCTCCTTGAGGTTTCCTGCCACGGATTGTGGTCCCACCCTCGCCGCCCGCCCGTCCTCGCCACCCACGCCCATCGCGCCACCCTCACCCGACGTCACAAGCCACCGTCACCACCTGTGACGCGGGCCTCAGCACACCCAAGGCGCCCAGAAGTCCCCCTTAACGCGTCGACACCGCCAACGTTACATTAAGTAACTAAGTAACAATGCTTCGTTACCCTACATAATTAAGTAAATCACCTGTAATGTTTACTTTCTCTGAAGTAGTTCGGATTCTAAGTAGTCTGAGTTTTCCTCAATTACACCCCAGTCCCCCATGACGGAGCTGGGCACACCAGGCCCCCATGACGGAGCTGGGCACCCCAGACCCCCATGACGGAGCTGGGCACCCCAGGCCCCCATGACAGAGCTGGGAAGCACAAGCAAGCCACGAACCACCCCTCCCCCCAGGAGCAGAAGCCAGTATCAAGACCTCAGGAACAATACGTAACGTAACAAACTTGCACATTCCCAGAAAATGTACTTCAAGCAAAGTAACAATGATCAAAAGCAACGTAGCAAAACCCATGATAACGTGCTTCAGTAAAGTAACGAGAAAGTGCTGCTACTTCGTTACTTAACGAACACAATTCCGTACTGTCTCCTCCCTACGTCAGTTCCGTGCACACACACACACACCTCGCTCCCGCCGTATACTACACCATACTTCAGATATCCTGGCTTTCTTAAGTCACTGTCCTTCCAAACGCAATCACATTCCCCCGTCTTGGTAGCCTCTCTCTCTCTCTCTCTCTCTCTCTCTCTCTCTCTCTCTCTCTCTCCTTATAACCATCACCACTGCTAACTCGTCTTTCTTGCATGGGAGCACCGTTTGCGGGCCGCATCCTCCAACAACCTGACGGATCAAAGGAGCAACGAGACAGCTTTGGTTCCAGAACCCCAGCTGTGTGGGGAAGGAAGACCTCCCGAACCATCGTAAGGCAAGGCATGGTCCCAGACCCAGCTGTGGGGGCAGAAGTGTGTGGATATGGGCGGGGTCAGTGTGTGGGGTCACCGACGCACCTCCCGCATCAGGTCACCCTAACCTACCAGGGGGCCCCCACGAACCACAAGGTCCTCAGCGCGTTTCTGTCCGGTGCATGAGCTGCCCTGACCTTTCCTGCCACGCCCGGGGTCAGCCCTGGCACTGGGTCACGCGTACCACACGTCCCAGCCACACCCATACTGGCCCGTGCCACATACTCTCTACACTCCAGACCCTCCGCCACACTCGCCACACTCCGCCCCACACCACAATATGAGACGACCAAGACACTGGTAAACAAATGCTTTTAATTCCTTTCAGATTCAAGAGTATCTCATTGGGGGGAGTTGGGTCAGAATATGTTTTCCTTTCACCCTTTCCTATAAAACGTCCACGGCAGTATACCTCCCCTATACTACATGGTCTTCCTCCATAGCTATTTTCCTGACGGCTGTCGTGCCGGAGGGAGTGGTGGTGGGTAGGGAGGGAGGAGCCCTCTGCTTTACTAACCTGCCTTCATCTATACAGATTATGGCGAGGTGTGTCATCACCTTCCTGCAGAAGATACCCTCGTCACGGGGCATCAGGTCGTTTAGTCACAACTCTGGCATTCCAACGTACAGTAGCCATCTACCTGTTGGGGTACGCCATTAGAGGCGCCACACTAACCCCCTTAATAATCTGACCTATTACGGGAGCCATTCACGGAGGAAAGGGGGTGTGAGAGAGTGCGCATGCGTGCCGAGGGAAGAGGTGGGTCAAAGTGCGCATGCGGGGGGTGTGTACCGAAGGGGGGAGGGGGCAGGTGCGTATCAATGGGGAGGGGGAGGTTGGCGAGGGAGTACCATGGGGGTAGGGGGAGACATACGTGTACCGTTGAGGGAGGCGACAGGTGTGTATCGAGAGGGTAATGGGGAGGGGGGATGTGTACCGTAGGGGGGGAGGGGCAAGTGTGTACCGACGGGGAGGGGGAGCGGGTGTGTGCCGAGGGAGGTGGGGGGGGGTTGTATGTGGGGGCCGGGTGTTGTCTCTAGCCTGGAACAAACATGGCCACTGTTTGTGTTATCTCCAGGCCAGCACACACCACCCCTCACCCGCCCTCTCTGTCGAGGAAAGATCCGTGTGTGGAGGGGAACCCTGCTGGTGTGGGGCTTTAACATATGTGGTGGTGGTGGTGGTGGTGGGGGGGGGATTGTGCTGCATGTATGGAGCGACAGTGTGTGTGTGCATGTGTGTGTGTGTGTGTGTGTGTGTGTGTGTGTAACTGTCTATCTGCACTGTAGGGGGAGGGAGTTCTACACTCGTGGGGCACCAACTCTCCTCCTCACTCACTATCTCATGATTCAGTTTATTCCATTCCTCCACCACTCTTATAAAAAAGAAAACACTTCTTTTACATCTTTTCTGACGCGTCTAATGCTCAATATCCTGTACTGTTCTATGGTTGTCCCATCGTTACACTTGTCGAAGAACTGTTTACTGCTGACATCATCAACGTGCCTTAAAATCTCTTAAAAGGTTGTGATCAGGTCACCCTTCACTCTTCTATCTTCCATGGTGGACAAATCTAAGGTCTCTAGCCCTTCCCTGTACCTCAGCTATTTCAATTCTGGCACCATCTTTGATGACCTTCCCTGAATCTTGTCTACTTTCTTCTTTGTGCTTCTTTAAGTGCGCCTGTCAAAGTTGAAAAAATTTGCTCAACATTATCTTATCCAAGTACTTAATAACGAATCTAATACTTGACATAATCCTCACCATTCTTTACTTCCCTCACGACCCTGGCATCATCCGCGAACACATTCAGGTACGAGTCCCACTCCCTATGGCACGTCATCTGCTTGGATCAAGAAGAGCAGCGGTTCGAGAGCCAAGCCCTGCGGCACGCCTCTACAGACCCCGATCCATTTCGGAGAAGGTCCTCTGACATGCGTCCTTTCTTCCCATCCACTGAGAATTTTCTATTCATCTATCCTTCTATTTCTGCAAGAAGACTCATCTCCTTTAACATTCTCGTGTGTGTTGCAGTGTCAAATGCTTTCTGGCAGGCAGGACCATACATTTCACGCATCTTCACCTTTTGTCTTCTCTGATTCAGGGGAATCTGTAAATCGCAAGGACCAAATGGCTACTCGCAGGTTTGTACCATGAAAAAGATATCTGAAAATTTAAGAATATCTGCATGAAAATATATATATATATTGGCTCTCTTTAAAAAGGTACTTAACTGGCTAAACGTATTCATACAGAATCATATACTATGGCTTCTTTAAGAAACAAAATCTGGTCTATTTACATCAACATCACTATCTTTGATTTGTACAAGTTATATTCCTTCCCATGTCTACACCTGAGGTCACACTGCCCTAGAACACCAACAGGTATGCTATCCGCGACCTACTTTCCTCCTACCTGTGTCGTCTATCTGGTAGTTCTACCTTTGCCTGTATAACAGACGTTCATATGCCGTCCGATTACCTTCTCCAGTGTTTCACAGACCACACCCGTCACACAGACACCAGTCTCAAGTCCAGGGCAATCTCCCGGTCTCCTGTTTTGAGAACAGGTACTAAATCTACCTTCTACAATCACTTCGGCAGTACACCTTCCTCCGGCAACATATCAAACAACCTTTCTTGCGGCCTCTGAGGCGTATCTGTACACTTCCTCAGCACGAACGGGGGATACCCATCGGGGTCTTTACTGGGTCTTGGGTCGTGCGTCAGGGCCCCTCAGTATTCTGTTCATGTCTTTCCAGGTAATTCTACTGGATTCCAAGACCTGCGACCCATTCCGTCACACTTACAAGTAATTTCAAAGGTTCCCGACACCTCCGACCCATTCCGTCACACCAGCGTTGGGGGCAACAGTGTCTCCCACAGTGGAAAACACTTTTTTGAAGTTGTCATTCGCCTCGAAAAGTCGTCTTCTCAAATTCTTTCCTCCCAACGAATCCCTCAGCCTGATTAACAGCTCTCCAGATCCTGAAGAACTCGCGGAAACCCTCTGAATTATCTGAAACATTATCCAAGTTATTTTCTTAAAAATCTACATTATATAATTCCATTTTCTAATTCATGGTCGAGGTGGGAAGTTTCCCCGACCATATCTCCTGGTTTCCTCTCTGACCTTTTTCTGTTGTTATTCACGCCTTAGATAAACTCTAGCATCATACGATCGTCTTTTTTTCCCCTCCCAACAGCTGTATCGCTTGTCCAGCCAGCCGGCCAGCCAGCTTCCCTCCCATCACCAACACGCCTGTGTCGTCCCTCAAGGGGCGCGAGCGCGCGCGCGGGTGTCTCTCGCTGCTTCCAACACCACTGTAATAATAATTCTTCCTTCGTCATCACATCTTTGAGTATTTCTTCTGCTGATCAAAAAAAGCTTCCCTAAATGAATCATGACGACGACCACCGCGCAATCATTTCCCGGAGTTCCTCTTCGCCTCACGTGTCGCCTGGATGAGCCAGCCATCGGCATTTCCTGGAATTTGTGTCACTCTCCCTTATAAAGAGAGTGAAATCTCAGTCCTCTGTTTCTTCGTCCGGTATTATTCATTCATATTTATTCATTACCGGTCTTCTTATGTCTTCACTACATCCGCCAATTTCACTTTGTGTTACGGGGAGAGAGTTTTACACTCGTGTTGCCCCGTCTCTTAACCTTGTATATATGTACCATTTCTTTACACACACACACACACACTTTAGCCAATGGCATGTACCCATTTGCTCATCGACCAGCCCCCAAGGGAAGGATGAACACTTGGGTGGACTGTGGACCGGTTGCCGCGACCAGGATTCGAACTTATACGGGGTTGATCCCGGGCGGCTCACGCGTGCGTGATGGTCAGCAACGCTAAGCGCTGCGCTATGGAGGTCCGTGCGTGCGTGTGTGTGTGTGTGTGTGACCCGCTATGGGAAGTACAGGAACTTCAACCTAATATCAACCTAATAAAAACAGTCTAATGAATCATACGTGATGGAAGGGGTGTCTTTTTGTCTGCGGGTGTGTGTGTGTGTGTGGGGGGGGGTAACGCGAAGACACGCGCCTCGTCTGTAGGGCCGCGTATGGCGTAGGTATGCGTATGGGCTCCGTCTGTAGGTGTGTGTGTGTGTGTGAAGGAGTGTAAGGCAGGGGGGGTGTATCGGGGTGGGGGGTGCTGTGGGAAGACAGGAACTGAGGTCCCGGCCGGCCAGCGGGGCCCCCGCGGGCCTGCCGCACTCCGCCACAATTGCTGGCGGTCCTCACCCCTCCCGCCCTTACACGCACGCCGCCCACCAACCCACACCCACTCCTGACCTGCGACGCCCCCGGAGAGACACTACCGTCGCCGCCTCGCAAGGTATAAGTCATGGACGACTCGCGACCAGCGGGCCACACCGCCCTGACAGTACCACGTGTCGTTTGCTCACGCGCTCCCCGACAAACACACACACACACACACACACAAACCCCCCCCCTTCCGCCCCCTCAGGAGCGACCGAAACATTCAGGAACGGGGCGAGAGGCTTGGGGGAGGGGGGAAAGGCGGCTAAGGTCACCCGAGGGCCGGGCAGGCATCTGGTGGTCCGAGAGGGGAATCCTTCGTCCCCTTTGGCTAGTGACACCGCGAGGCCGTCCTGAGCGTGATATCGTCCACTCTCACCCCTCTCTGCTCTCCCTCCTTCCCTCCACTCTCACTCAGGGCTACACTCCCGCCCGCCATCCATAGAAATACCGCCAGGATTACACAATCACAACCTGCTCATGTCTTTCCCAGTAACTATGACCTGGCACATTTCAAGAGACGTGTCTTTCACTTTCTAAAAAATTCGTAAATAATTTCCCTTGTCTTTCCTTTTCAGTTTCATAATTCTCTCTATATTTCAGTTTAGGCCCCGGCCTTGATGTGCACTTAAGTCCGTGACTGGAGCCTTCAACATAAAAAAAAAAAAGAAAATTCAGAATCATGAGGAATTGTTGGTTGTGAGGTGTTGTTTATGAGGATCAGATGGTTGTGAGAAACGACCGAGCGGTAGCCGTCTGCGGTTACATGTTGTGTGTGTGTGTGTGTATGGCAACGCCGGCATAACATTCTCATTTATGGCTCCTGTATTATAACATCTGCGCTTGAGTTATACAACAATAATACTACCACCAAATTCCACTGTAACGCCTCGGTAACGGCGACTGCTTCATGCCAATCCTGTATCGAGTGATAAGGGTCATCACTAGCGCAATTCCTTCGTGATGTACAGCGTTACCTGCACCTTGCTGTACTACCCTTATTACAACACACCTCTCCTGCCTCTGCCAGGTCTAGTCAAATGGAGCACAGGTCGCGACTCGCCAGGGGAGACACCGCTGGTCACCCAGGCACATGGGAGGTCATGGGGGTACCTGGGACCACATGGGAGTACATGGGAATACCTGAAAGTACGTGGAATTACACATGAATGTATGGAAATACCTGGATGTACACGGTAGTACATGAGTATAATGGATGTACACGGTATTACATGGGAATACCTGGGTGTACTCGGTAGTACGTGGGGAATACAATGAGAGTACTTGGAAAGCCTTGTAACGAGGTTGTCTGCTGGAGGACAGCAATGGTAACTGTGTGTGTGAGTGTGTGTGTGTCAGCAGGAGGATGTGGGGGATGGGGTGGGGGGGGGGTGCGACCTTCCTGCAGATAATGACCTTCTCACTGTGTCAGCAACTGAAGGTCGGCTCCGTCAGCGGGTGTCAAAGCCGCCGCATTGTTGTCAGTGGTGTCTGGTGGTGTGGACGCTGGAAAACAACACAAGACACACACACACACACACACAGTTATCATTGCTGTCCTTCAGCAGACAAGCTCGTCACAGCCTTGTCACCTGTTACAAGGCTTTCCAAGTACTCTTACTGTATTCCCATGTATTACCGTGTACACCCAGGTATTCCCATACTCTCTCCCCGTACAGTACAAGAGATGGGGCCCTACGAGTGTACAGAACTCCCTCCCAGTACAGTACAAATAATTACACACACACACACACACACACACACACACAAACTCACCACTACCCCCCCCCCCACCACTAACACCACCCCAATCAAATCCCCACCCCCACCACCACCCCCCTAATCAACCCCCCCCCCCCACCCATTCCCTTTCCTTGCTCGGGGCTGTTAGCGTGGACGGGGTGGGAGGCAGCGCTGCCAGCACCAGCCAACAAAGCCGCTAGATCACACCGCTAATCGCTACATTGCGCGCTTTCCGCTCCTCCGCGCTCCTTCCACGCGCTACTTCCGCTACGCACGAGAGTGACTCGGTATACGCTTTGCCTAAAGCTTATTCCGGCCATGACTTCTTTTGTCTTTTTTAACTCCCAGCTTATCTGACTGCTCAACCTCACGCACACTCTTATCGCCATAATCACACGTCATTAACAGCCTCATCAACCAATCTGTAAAATCATCACGAGTCATCCATTCCAAGTACTTAGAACGACATCAGTTTTTACGGACATCACGGACGGGAGAAATTACATTTGAGGTTCCTTTATCGCTCGATCAGATTGTCTATAAACACAGGTTCGGAACCTCTCTACGTCAGCAGCGACAGAGAGAAGGGGGTTGAATTCCATACCAAGACGAGGAACAGAAGATCTGATTCCTTTTTTTGGTCAAATGGGATGGAAAATTTGATCTGTCTTGTATCAATCACTGAGGGGATAAAGGATCGGATTCTTGATCCTGCGTGGGATAAGGGATCTGATTCTGTTGTCAGTAAGGCGGAAAGAGAATCGGAAACTTTTTCTTATTTTACTGAAACGGACTGAGGATTTAATTTATGAGGGTCGGTGACGTAATAACCCCTTGGACACGGCGGTACGACCCTTGGACACGACGGTACGACCCTTGGACACGACGGTACGACCCTTGAACACGGCGGTACGACCCTTGAGCACGACGCTACGACCTTGGAGTATGATGGTTTGGCCTGACTGACCTTTAAGGGTCGCGACGTCGTGCCGGGCAGCCAGGGACGTCAAAGTACACACAGTCCAGCTTGGGTGCCTGGGCAGCTGCGGTTGGACCCACGTAAAGACTACACAACAGTGATAAGTGTAAAGTATACAAGGGAGACATGTGTGCATTAAGTGTGAAGTATACATAGGGGCGTGTGTACGAGGCGCGTGTCACTGCCGTTGCTGTCTGGAATATTCATACAGACGTACGCCAGCAGACAACCCCGACAAGCGTCGCGCTGTGTGGTCAAGAGATGTACCTCCCTCTCTCTCTCCCCCCCTCTCTCTCTCTCTCTCTCTCTCAACACGAGCCGCCCCCCCCCCTGCACCCTGCACGTGCCGTGTACCGTCTTATCAAATCAAACATTTCCTTATCGCAACGTTATCTTCCGATTCATCCGGCCAATCGGGGCTCGCGAGACGCCAGTTTTGTCGCACCTTGGAAATTTGGTTGACTGACTCCCGGACAGGAAT
>JAYMFT010107619.1:0-13600 GCA_038088735.1 Panulirus argus | reverse complement strand
TATATATGTGTGTATGCGGGGGGATGGGTTTTTCTTCGTCTGTTTCCTAGCACTACCTCGCTGACGCGGGAAACAGCGATCAAGTAAAATAAATAAATATAAAATATATATATGAATAAATAAATAAATAAATAAATAACAGTTTATTGAAATTAGGCTGCCACTCTACCTTCGTATTCCCTGTGTGTCATAGAAGGCAACTAAAGTGGGCAAAAGCGAGGGGCTGGAACCCCCCCTTCTGGTATTTCAATTTCTAAAAAGAGGAAGAGAAAGAGAAGAAGGAACCAAGCAAGGAGTTCTTATCCTCCTTGAAGGCTCAGTCTTGGGTGTCTTAATGTGTGCTGAAGTAACCAAGAGGTGAAAAGGGGAGATAGGTAGTATGTTTGAGGAAAAAACTGGATATTCTGGCTCTGAGTGAAACAAAGCTCAAGCGTAAAGGAGTAGAATGGTTTGGAAATGTCTTAGGAGTAGTCAGGAGTTGGTGAGAGGACAAGAGCTAATGAAGGAAAAGCATTACTCCTGAAGCAGGAGTTGTGAAAGTATGAAACAGAAAGTAAGGAAGTAAATTCTAGAATGATGAGTAAAAGTGGATGGTGAGAGATGGTTGATTACTGATGCTTATGCACCTGACCAAGAGAGGAGAGATCATGAGAGGCAAGTGTTTTAGGAGCACGTGAGTGAGCGTGTCAACAGTTTTGATGTTAAAAACTTAGTATTAGTGACAGGTGATTTAAATGTGAAGGTGAGAAACATGGAATTTGAGGGCATAATTGGAGGGCATGGGGTATTCAGTGTTATGAATGGAAATGGTGATGAGCTTGTGGAGTTGTGTGCTGAAAAAAAGACTGGTGATTAGAAATACCTGGTTTAAAAAGGGGGATACACATAAGTATGTGTTTGTGAATAGGAGAGATAATCAATGGGCATAATTAGACTATATATAAATTGATAGCTGTGTAAATGAGAGACTTTTGGATGTAAATGTGCTGAAAGGAACAGCAGTGGGATGTCTGATCACTATCTTGTGGATGTGAGAGTGAAGATTTGTAGAGGTTTTCAAAAACAAAGAAAAACTGTTGGGAAGAAAAGAGTGGTGTAAGTAAGTGAGCTTGGAAAGGAGACTTGTGTGAAGAAATACCAGCAGAGATCGAACATAGAATGGCAAAAGGTGAGACCAAATGAAGTGAAGGGAGCAGGTGAGGAATGGGAGGTATTTAGGGATGCAGTGATGGCATATGCAAGAGATGCATGTGGCATGTGAAAGGTGGGAGGTGGGCAGACTAGAAAGGGTAGTGAGTGGTGGAGTGAAGAAGTAAAGTTGCTAGTGAAAGAGAAAAGAGATGTGCTTGGGCACTTGGGAAATAGTGCAAAAGATTGGGAGTATGATTCCATGAATACCTTTATCTTAATATTTTAATTATCTTTCTTATGTCTGACAAATCTGCTTGCTTTCTTTTTATGATATAATCATTTATGATGATCAAATGATGTCATCTACCTAGATACATAATTATCTCAGGGCTTTCATATGCATTATGTGTATGAAGTATTGTATGTAATTCTTAAGTTGGCTATATTGTGTACCACTGGCTTTTACAGGTACTATATGCATTGCTGGAGACTGGATGAAATTATCAATGAAATTATAAACATGTTTAGCACCAGCAGTGAGTGAATGAATGAGACCCTAAGACTCCAGGTCCAGAGCAGATGGAATTATATGTGTTGTTTTTCCCATATTTGTAGACATTTCTAATTCAACAGAAATTCAAAGAATGTCAAAAAGTATTAATGTATAGTTATGTTCTTACATATGCACATTTACTTTCTTCTACATGATTTATCTAGAAATATTTTTCATAAGTTTTGATGTTCAATAAAAAGATTCTATTTCTATCATCTTAAAGAGAATGAATTTCATGAAAAACACACACATATCTAGCACTAGCATGAAGTACAATTAGGCAATAAATTACTTTTACCCCTGGGGGCGATGGATTTCAAAGTTCTCTCAATAGGGTTGGTTAAGTGTGACTTCATCATATTTCTTATCCGTCTTTCAAAATATTCAAATTATGTTGAAATATAAAATGACCATCTCCAAAAAGGATAAACTGCATTTTGGCAAGTGACAGGAATAGATAAATAGGTAGATAGGTAGGTAGATAGATAGATAGATAGATAATAGATAGATAGATAGATAGATAGATAGATAGATAGATAGATAGATAGAAAGATAGGAATACTGTCACTAGTGGTTCCACATATTCTCAAGGAAATCAGGGTTCCCAGTGTGAAGCCAGGAGCAAAAGCCTTATCAGAATTTTTTGCTGGTACACTGTACTGTTCGACACCCAAGGGGTAGAAGTAGTTCATGGCTCTCTATACCTGAACAATACCGCAAATCTCCAGACCCTGAGCAAGTAAGAGAGGTAACCAACCCAATACCCTGAAAGAGTTAATATACTATAAAGCTTCCTTTAAATTCTCTCATCCAACTATAAAGACTAGAAAGGAGAACAAATCTCTTACTTTGAGCTGATTAAACTTGAGCAAATCTGAATCAGTTTCATTGCCAAAGGCTGTCAGGAGTCTTCTTTGGAAGGAGCGTACTTCCCTGCTAACTGCCATCTGTGTGAGCTTGGCCTTGCTGGATTCCAACACTGCAAGGCTTTGCTGTTGTGGATCCTCTGCTGTTCTTGCTGAATGGTCTTGATGGAATGTAAACTGAAAAGGCAAAGCATGTTTTGAATAATGACGTAACTGTAATGTCTATATCTAATCCCATAACTTTCATACTGATACTGATTTCATTACATGAGATAAGAAACAATTTTAAGGCTTAAAAAAAAAAAAAAAAAAAAAAAAAAAAAAAAAAAAAAAAAAAAAAAAAGTTTCCAGACTGTGAGTAATTTCAAGATCAACCTTCATTTCAACATATAGGTTCTGAGGGATGGAAAACCATTTCTCTATCAGAAACAGAGAACTCAGCATCATCAAAATAAGGTATATGAGATTGTCTGCTGGAGGATAGTAACAGTACTCTAAATCATCAATAATGTTGTTTCTGAAATTCCTAATATACAGACAGAGCCAGGATGGTAAAGTAAGAGGTTCCTTCCCACTGATCACTTCCTATAGCACATCAGCCAAGAGGAAAACAGCTATGAGGAAAACCATGTAGTATGGAGAAAATATGCTGATGGAAATTTTACAGGACTGTGAGATTGGAAAACATATTATGATCTATTATTGACAACTACATACTCTGAGGCTCAAATCTGAAAAGAAAAAAGGTGAAATTCATTAAACTGGAGTGATGTGGTTCACAGAGGGTGATATGCTATCAATGGGCTGCACTAGAGCATATGAAGTAGCTGGGGTACTCCATGCAGCGGTCTCTGAGGCCTGGTTCTAGATAAAAGGCTCCAGTTTCATTGCATTATATAGTACATGACAGCTAGAATGTGGATGTGAGCAAATCAGGCCATTTCTTTGTCTGTTCCTGGATCTGCCTCACTACCATGGGGAATGGCAAACATGTATACTGAAAAAGTGTGCCTCTGAACTTGTACCTGTGCTTGCTTGTCTATTCCAATTCTGTTTAAAATACCAGAAGTTTTCATTCTTGGAAGCATGTGTTGGTACATCCTATTCCTAACAAGGGTGACCATTTGAACCTCTTGAACTATCATCTAGTTGCTTTGACATCTACCACTTCTAAAGTGTTTGAATCCCTCCTCAACTCCCATATCCGTAGACATCTTGAATCTCAGTCTTTTCTCAGATCATCAGTATGGCTTCCATAAGGCGAGATCCACTAAGATCTTCCCTATCTTACTAATGTCTGGTCATCATTCCTGAAGATTTGGGGAAATCCTGTAGTTATCTTTGACATTTCCCAAGATTTTTACAATGCATGGCATTAGGGTCTCATCTCTAAGCTCCCCTCTTTTGGTTTCCCTCCCCCACTTTGCTCCCTCATATCGAGCTTCCTCTCTGACCGATTATCCCTGTGGTTGTTGACTGATCAGCCTCCCCACCTCCTCCATCAAAAGCAATGTCCCTCAAGGTTTTGTCCTCTCTTTTATATCCACAATTTCCTCTCTTCCAGAAATAACCAAATGTACTAATATGCTTTTGACTTAACATTGCATTCCCACACATTTTTCAATTCTGCCCCTTCTTCCCTCACTCAATCTGCATCTCATACCAATACAACTTCCTTAATAAACTCTGACTTTTATAGAATATCTCAATGGGGTAGACAAAAAGAGGAGTGCAACTTGACAACTACTAAAGTGTTGGCTTACTAAGCAGATGTCACTAACCCTCCTGATACCCAGGAAGGTAGTACTGGTAATATATCTTCCTGGTTGTTGGCTGCCTACCAACTACCATCTACCTACCCACATACACATATTTATGAATATACACACCTACATGTACATACAGTATATACATACATACATATACATATGAACACAAGTACATATTCATACATGCTCACTTTTACCCATTCCCAGAGCCACTCTGCCCAACAAGAGGCAGCACAAATGCATAAAGGAAAGGAAAAAAAAGATAACATATACATTCTTTTCTCTTCTCCCATAACCGATCGCTGCCCCTGCATCAGCAAGGTAGCGCCAGGAAAGAGACAAAGAAAAGCCACATCCCCTCACACTCATTCTCTAGCTGTAAAGTGTAATGCACCGAAACCACAGCTCCCTACCAACATTCAGGCCCCGCAGACCTTTCCATGGTTTAACCAGGACATTTCACATGCCCTGGTTCAGTCCATTGACAGCACGTTGACCCCAGTATATCATATTGTTACAACTCACTTTATTCTGTGCACACCTTTCATCCTCCTGCATGTTCAGGCCCTGATCACTCAAAATCTGTTTCACCCCATCCTTCCATCTCCAATTTGGTCCCCCAGTTCTCCTTGTTCCCTCCACTTCTGACACATATATCCTCTTTGTCAAACTTTCCTCATTTACTCTCTCCATTTGTTCAAACCATTTCAAATCATCTTCCGCTCTCTCAACAACACTCTTTTTATTACCACATATCTCTCTCACCCTTTCATTACTTACTCAATCAAATCACCTCATCATATACTGTCCTTAAACATTTCATTTCCAACACATCCACCCTCCTCTGCACAACCCTATCTACAGCCCATGCCTTGCAGCCATATAATATTGTTGGAACTACTACTTCTTCAAAAATATTCATTTTTGCCCACTAAGATAATGTTCTCTCTTTCCACACATTCTTCATCGCTCCCAGAACCTTCGCCTCCTTCCCCACCCTATGACTCACTTCTGCTTCCATGGTTTCATTCGCTGCCATGTCTCTTTCTATCCATATCTCTGATGCCCATTCCCTCCGGGAACTTCCATCAAGGGGTGCCCAAGGCAAAAGAGTCTCCACTTATCCCTGTCCTTACATGCCTCCCTTGCATATACCATTCCATGCATTCTTCCTCTGTTTCTCTCCCTTCAGTATTCCTCCACCCTCCTTGCTCATGTCACAGGTGGTCATCCACTCACACCAACCCCTTTAATTGTATTATCATACAATCTCCTTGTAAACTCCCACTCTTGCATTCTTTCCACATACCCAAAACATCTCAAAGTATTGTTTCACCCATTCTACCACTTTACAATTCACTCCATTTGCATTCCTTCCCATACCATATCTCTCATACACCCTTTCATTTCTTTCTTCATTCCATCTAGTCACACCACATGCTCTTCTCAAATAGCTCAGCTCATTTCCACAGCCTGGATTCTTGACATCTGTGCCTCATTCCATGTCCATGTTTCGACTGCACAGATCAGGGTTGGGAGGACTATGCTGTCCTTTAATCCTCTCCTCACTTCCATACTTATACCTCTACCCTTCATTATTCTATGAAGGGAACCTATGACTGTTCTACCCTGTACTGCTCTCTCCCTTATCTCTCTTTCCATATCACCAAACTTATCCAAGACAGCTCCCATACACTTAAATTCCCTCACTTCTTCCCATCTTATTCCCCCCATATCCACAGCACAATTTAGTACGTTTTCTTCTTTCACTCTATATGGTTTTACAAAACCTATACTTACACTCTGTTTCCTTTCAAACACCATTACTTTACTTTTACTTGCATTTACCATCAAATTCTTCTGCTTAAACACATCATAAAACAAACTTACAACCTTCTGCAACTGCTCTTCACTCTCCGCACACAACACAGTCTTATCCGCAAACAGGCTTGCTACTAGCCACCATATCTCACCGCCACACTCCATCTTTGCACCTGTTTTCCCTAGTTTTGCTTTCATCTCTCTTATCATTCCACCCACATATATATTAAAAAGCTATGGTGACATCACACAGCCTGCTTTACACCTACATATATCCCAAAACTCACTCAGCTCTCCATTCACTCTTAAACACACATTTGCTCCTCTATAAAAGGCTTTTATACAATCCAACAGTTGTCCCCATATACCCTATACCCTTAACACATCCCACAAAGCATTCCACTCGACTCTGTCATACACTTTCTCCAGAGCCATAAAAGCTGCATACAACTTCTTACCTTTCACTAAATTTTTTCCATGGTCATCTTTTCCACAAAAATCTGATCCACACATCCTCTACCTTTCCTAAAACCCCCTTGCTCTTCACTTATGCTGCATTCAGTCACTTCCATCACTCTGTCAATTAATATTCTTGCATACACTTTTCCTGGTAAACTTAACAGACTTATTCCCCTATAACTGCTATATACACCCTTAGCACCTTTTCCTTCGAAAAAAGGAACAATATTAACTTTCATCTAATCCTGTGGCACAACCTTCTGTTTCCATGCTAAATTACATATAAGATGCATCAACTCTATCAAACTTTCTCCTCCATACTTCAGCATATCAGCTGTAATCCCATTCACTCCTTGTGCCCTTCTTACCTTCCTCTTTTTTATAAGCCCCAACACTTGTATCTTCTTTCTTCCCTCCTCCATAACCATGCATGTAACAACAGCTGCCTCCCCTTCTCCCACATTCATTAGTTCTTCAAAAGACTCTTTCCATCTTCCTTTCACTTCCTCCTTTTGATTCAGCAATTCCCCTTCCTTACTTCTCACATCAACATTTCCACTCATACACCCACCTCTTTCGTTTTTCACCTCCTACCAGTATGGTTTCTTATTATCCCAAAACTTTTCACTTAACTTTCTTCCAAAATCTTCACCTACTCTTTCTTTGCTTTCCTGTAAACAATGGCTAAAGTAATTCCTATAGAATAGGGAGAGGATAGCGACATTGACACGTACGGAAGACTGAAGATGGGTGATGTCAGGTGAATTAATATGACGGAAGGCTTATTCTACTAAAGGGTAAACATGGAAATCCCGAAAATAAAGGATTTCAACACATGGATAAGAGCACGGCTTCGTGGCAAGAAGTCAAATTGTCGGAGTTGTACATTGTTGGAGGATTAAGTGGGGTGGGGGGATAAACAAAACATAAAAGCAAAGTAACAGAATGTAGAGTGATATTGAGCCAGACAGCATCAAGTTAGGAGACTCAAGATCAGCGAGGGGAGCAATAGTGGTTTTTGTATTACAGTCGGCACAAACTCCACCTTTGGAACGTAAACGATGATTGAGATTATAGTTGGAGATCCGATGGTGTTGAGGATAAAGCAGCCTTAGGCAGTTGGATTTCAGAGAAAAATCAAAGATCAAGGGAAGTGGACCCGTCTGTCCTGTCCCCTACACTTTTTCTCCTTTTTTTCAACCAGTTCCTTTCTCCCACAAATAATCCAATGCACTCATACTCTGACGACTCAACACTGCATTCATCCACATCCTTCAATTCTGCTCCATCTTCTCTCACTCAGTCTGCATCTCGCATTGTCACAGCTTCCACTCAGACTTGGACAAGACATCTCTGTGGGGTACACAAAATCATGTTAAGTTTAGTGCCTCCAAGACCCAAT
Organism: Panulirus argus; assembly: GCA_038088735.1. Classification (NCBI taxonomy): domain Eukaryota; kingdom Metazoa; phylum Arthropoda; class Malacostraca; order Decapoda; family Palinuridae; genus Panulirus; species Panulirus argus. The sequence continues at coordinate 5,599 of JAYMFT010107619.1, read as the reverse complement.
TTCTACCCATCTCTCTATCGACCATTCCCCACAACTCTTATCTCTCCTTTGACGGTTCTGTAATTCCACCTCGACTCAGTGAACATACTTGGTATTACTGTAACATCCACTCTTTCTTGGAAACTTAACATTACGGAAATAGCTAAGTCTGCCTGTAAGAAACTGGGTGTCCTGTTTAGATATCGATACTACTTCTGTTCTGAACAGTTGGTCCATTTATGGGGTGGCTCTAACTCTGTTTCCTTACTTGACAGAGTTGAGTCAAAAGCGGTCCGACTTGTAAACTGTCCCAGGCTAACTTCCAAACTTGACCCCCTTGCCCTACACCGCAATGTTGGTTCACTTTCCCCCTTCTATAGGTATTACTTTGGTTTTTGCTCCCGAGAGCTGGCTTCTTGTGTGCCCCTACCTTTAGCTAGACCACGCAATACTCGGCAAGCTGCTGCGTCACATGATTATTTTGTGGTCATCGGCAAGTCAAGAGTGGACCGGTTTGACAACTGCTTCTTTCCCTACACGTCGAAGCTTTGGAACTCTTTACCTTCCCATGTCTTTCTCAATAACTATGACCCGGCACATTTCAAAAGACATGTCTTTAACTTTCTCAAAAATCATAAATACTTTCCATTTCATTAAGTGAGGATTTGATTTAGCGCGCTGGTTGGAGGCTCGGTGGCTAGCCGCAGGGCACGCAAGTCGACAGGCATTGTTGACGACAGGCGACGTCGAGAGGATAACAACACGTTGTTGCGTACGCGAGGACGAGACTGCCGGATTTGCGGGTATGTCAAGGCTATCGGTGTTAACTGGGTGACGCAGGAAAGAATATGAGTTGTGCTGATAATAAAGTAAGGAAGTCTGTTAGTTGCGGAAATCGGGATTACATGAGGGCATCAAAATATATGTGGCTAGATGTAAGACCTGTGCCATGGCAAAAGAGGAGGGTCTCGGTGCAAAGACTAGGCTGGGGACGGTGGAAGCTGGGAAGCCATGGTAAGTGTTGGCTGTCGATTTCACTGCTAAAACCGGCTAGAGATGGGAAGGAGAATGGGTTGTTGGTGAATGATGTGTTTAGCAAATATTGGTAGAAGAAATATTTAAGTTGGGTTGCCCAGAGAGGATCCATAGTGATCAGGGTTGGAATTTTGAGGGGTATGTGAGCAGTTGTGGTGAAGCGTTTCTATTTGGAGTTAATTTCTTTATGTAAATAGCTTCTGTGACCAGTTGGAGAAAAGTGTTTCTATTCAAAGTTAGTTTCTTTATTTTATGTAAATCAAAGTTTTGTTAATCCTGCCTATTGTTTGTACACCCTAGCAGGAGATTCTCTGTATTGAGTGCTAAAGGTGAGCCCTAAGACAGGAGAGGGCAGCTTAAGCCCAACTCGTTACAGAATTAGTGGCAGAGCATGGTTGATTACGCCCTCTTGGGTATTATAAGTAGAACTCCTGTTTCTTCCACTTGACGGCAGGGTCATGGATGATTCTGAGCCCCCACCAGAGTGTGAGGATCAAAGGGGGAAGTGGAGAATTAGGGGGTAGGTAAAACAGGAGGGACTGTGGAACAACTGCTCACATCTAATTGGCAGTTAGCGGAGGCTGTAACTTCTGTCAGCCCAGGAGCATAGTGTGGTCTCGGCCAGTCCTACGTTTGCAAAATTTTCTGGGAGGCTGAGGAGGGCCAGTGAGTTAGATGAGTGGGTAAGAGATGCTGAGGAGAACATAAGACAAGTGGGGTTGATCGGACGGGAGGCTGTGACATATCTGACGGGATTTTTGGAAGAGCCCACACTTACTAGAGTGCAGAACAGCCAAGTGGACTCAGTGCCTCACTGTTTGAGTGTTTGGAGGTTGCCTTTAGTAAAAAGTTATGTTATGTAGACTTGGAGAAACAATTACACGACCGTGTTCAACAGTAATATGAAGGTGTGTGGGAGTACGCTTATTCATTATTGGAGATCGAGAAGAAAATGCAGAAAGTGAGATGCAAAAGGGAGGAGGACAGGAAGTCGATGCTGAACACATGGTTCCGTAGAAATCTAAGAGACCTACGGATTGGGATTGAATCATGTAAATGGTGTGTGAGGAGCTCCAGAAGAAACAGCAGGCTGCTTGGAAAGCTGCATCGGGGAACATGCGGCAATATAATGAGGCAAATCGGAGAAAGAGGCAAGAGCAGGGTAGAACAGAGCCTTTGCAAGTGGGTCAACTGGCATTGCTTAGGGATCACTCAGTGTTGGGCGGCAATAAAATACACCCTAAGTTTTCATCAGAGGTTTGGGTAGTCGTGGAGGTGTTAGATGCAATAAACGGAGAGTATAAGGTGAGACTGGAAGGGGACGAGGGCCATGAGGAGGTACTGCACCGCGGCAATTTGTGTCCATGGCGGCATGATGACAGCACTGGGCTACAAGGTCAACATGAACAAGAAGGGTCGGGCCGCGAAGGGGAAGACCAAGGGGAGGAAGAGGTAGAAATGCCGGATATGGCTGAAGTATTGCGGAGATATGGCACCTGTCGAGGAGAAACCGAAAGGGGAATTGGCAGAGACAGATTTAGGGCGCGAGGAGTCACGACAGGGAACACTAGAGGAAGGGGAAGAACCGAATGAAAAAGATACAAAGGGAAGAGATGAGAGGGAAGCAAAGGAAGCTACTCGACTTAGGTATTCCAGAAGGATTGCCGAACAGGCGGGGAAGGTAGGCTTTGGGTGTGTGGTCTGTGAGGGATGTGCACGTAGGGGCATGCACAAAGTTTGAGGGAGGTGACTGTGAGGATTTGAATTTATCGCGCTGGTTGGAGGTTCGGTAGTTAGCCTCAAGGCACGCGAGTCGACTAGCATTGTTGAGGAAAGGCGACTTCGAGAGGATAACACTCCTTGTTGTGTTCGCGTGGACGGGACTCAGCCGGGTATGCAGGTATGTCAAAGCTGTCGGTGTTAACTGGGTGATGCAGGAAAGAATATGAGCTGTGCTGATGTGCTGATAATAAAGTAAGGAAGTTTGTTAGTTACGGAAATCGAGATTACATGAAGACATCAAAAAGTATGCGGCTAGATGTAAGACGTGTGCAGTGGCAAAAGAGGAGGATCCCGGTGCAAAGACTAGGCTGGGGAAGGAGGAAGCTGGGAAGCCTTAGGAAGTGTTGGCTGTAGATTTCACAGTGCTAGAACCGGCTAGAGATGGGTAGGAGAATGTGTTAGTGGTGACTGATGTGTTTAGCAAATATTGGTAGAAGAAATATTATTTAAGTTGGGTTGCCCAGAGAGGATCCATAGTGATCAGGGTTGGAATTTTGAGGGGTGTGTGAGCAGTTGTGGTGAAGCGTTTCTGAGTTAATTTCTTTATGTAAATAGCTTCTGTGAGCAGTTGGGAAAAAGTGTTTCTATTCGGAGCTAGTTTCTTTATTTTATGTAAATCAAAGTTTTGTCAACCCTACCTATTGATTGTGCACCCTAGTAGAAGATTCTCTGTATTCAGTGCTAAAGGTGAGCCCTAAGACAGAGGAGGGCAGCTTAAGCCCAGCTCATTACAATTATTTACTATATTTCAATTAAGGCCCGGACTCGATGTGGACTTTTGCCCGTGACTGGAGCATTCAACTTAAGAAAAAGGTAATCAAATGGTGTTCAACAGAGGGAACGTTAGAAACGGACAGAAAAAGAGCCAAGCCCAACTGTTGTTGCCATGGAAGTAGTCTGGATCCTAATCGCATGATGACGGTCAGGTTGGCCCTGGGATCCGGCCCGCCAAACTTTCAATCGGTGCCGAAAGTTGTTTTAGTTGTTATGCCACGAATTTCAAGCTGGAAAATAATAATAAAAAAAAAAACATATTGATGTATGTGAGCTATGTGTTGTCAAGTATTGTGTATGAGATTGAAAGAGTATATTCGGTTGGATGCCAGCAAACCACATGTGATTGAAGCAAAGGAAAAAAAAGTCAGCGATCTGGTCCTGGATGGGGTTACATAACAAATGCAGCAGTGCTAGCTCACTGCGCCACACCCACTAACCCTTCCAAAACCTAGGTGGTAGAACTTCCCTGTCCGCTGGATGCCTGCCACCTACTGCCTCTGTGCATTACGAAACCAAAAATTCCATACAGTCATATAGCTTACTGGAAATAATTTTGAGCGGGAGGGGGGATTTATGCTCATTTTATCAAACGGGGGATATTTCCGCTTTCCTTGAAACTCCTGGGGTACAATGGAACATTTACCTCAGAAGCAAGAACGCCTTGCCGAAATGCCCCTGGACAACAAATGTCTTCAACCTCTCCATTGCCATAGCGTCGGTTACACACACGATTGGACTACGAGTCGATATTGCCACACTAACTCCTTTGTCTTCGAAGTCCTCAGGCTCTGTCCACAAACACCATGTCTTGCCTCCCCTGAAGATGCCCAGAAATAAATTTAGAGAGATGTTACGTGCCTGCACCATGGAAGCACATTTCAGATAATCGCAAGGGAAGCTGTACCAGCAGGTGGATGGAATAGCCATGGGGTCCTCCCTGGGGGTTCTCTTTGCGCAGGCATTTATGTCCTACGTCAAAACTACAGCAGTGCGACCTGACAGCATGACACTCAGATTTCCTGCAGATATATAGACGACATTCTTATCTGCGTAGATAACTCAGACTTTTTGGGAAATCTCCGTAATCGACTGCAAGAAACTTAAGGTTTAAAATTTTCAGTAGAGTTTAATAATGATGGTAAGATTCCTTTCGTGGATGTAATGGTTAGTGCCACAGCAAGATTTTCGTCACCGACGTTTACAGAAAGCCCACCAACTAAAATAAATGTATGAATGGAATAAGTGATGACTCAAAATTACAAGAGGAGTGTCATTCTTGCATACGTGAGGAGAGCGATCAAGGTGTGCTCAACCTTGCAACTTTTACACCAATTGTGAATTAATAATGGATATTCAAAAACAGAATTTGATACCATTGTGAACAACATGCTAGAACAACATCTTGTGGCAAACAGACAACCTCGAAGTGACAGCATTAAAGTTTACCACAGGAACACTTTTACGACATCATATCGAAAGGACGGGAAGGTCGTGCGAGATATTGTAGCCAGAAACTGTAAAGCGATTGATAAAGACAAGGATATCAGTCTGATGATATACTACAATCCGAAAACATGTTTGCTCGTAATGAACAACAATATGGTAGGTTGCTCTGAAATTTCGAATCGTATCATTGTGGTATATGAGTACCGATGCAATACTGGGGACTGTTAGCCTCACCATATTAAATTATATTGGACATACAATTTGCACCCTGAGCCGCCGCCTCTCGCTCCACTTACAAGAAGGTGGAATCAAATAACATCGTGAACAAAAGCATGGATCGAAACTAACGAGGGAGATTATAGTGAATGACACCAAAATCGGTGCTACTATAGTCTGCGGTCTACCACGGTTTCATACAGTATAGCATGCGGTCTACCTCATTTACTACTATAGTATGCGGTCTACTAGGGTTGTCTAACACTATAGCATACAATCTTTATTTCTTTATGTTGAAGGCTCCAGTCACGGACAAAAGTCCACATCAAGGCCAGGCCCTAACTGAAATATAGAGAGAATTGAG